>CANXYI011252016.1:0-16858 GCA_948208565.1 Hura crepitans | reverse complement strand
TGCTAAAATGAATGGATATTATGCCAATATGCAGTCAATGTCAAAATGCAATGCCCGTGCTCAGTAATGAATGTAGCTGAAGAGCAGGAAATGGCCTTTACTTGCAGGGATCTTAATAGTAATCAAATTAATTCCACTCATTTATTTATTTATATATATATTTCCTTGTTGATCTATATTGAGTTTTACTCATTTACCTCTTTATTGGTACATTCATTTGTACTAATCTTTTTAAATATTTTAACTATCTCTTATTCATCTTCATCTAATATAGTATGAATATTCTCTAATATTCTTCAATATGCATACATGTATGGCTGGGTTTAGTAATTCCAAATAAGTCTAGTAATTTAGCTGTGTATAACTCTTTAACTAGCAAGGTATATATACTTGTCGTATATGACCATAATTGAATTAGTATCATTCTTAATTTCCCATGGTTAGCCTTGCACACTTAGGTTTCAAGTTCTTATGATGGGTTAATACTATTCAAACATAGGGGTATGTACTATCTCCATTCTTTATTTTTTCCAAATTGCCATATTAGTTAAGCATGACATGCTAATACCACTTTTGAAGTATATTATCCTTGATGTGTTTCACCAATTCATTGCCCATTGAATTCCAATTCTACCTCGGATCTAGTTAAAAGGTTATTGTTAAATGAATTTCACCTTAGCCTATTTCCATACTTCAGCTAGTAATACCACTGTAACACAAACAATCAGTAGGGATAGATCTAAGTTTTGATGCCCAGTTGTATCTAGACCTCCTTGTGTTTCTCCTGATATTGAGGCTTGAACTAGGCTGACCTAATATATTTTGCTTTTTATGTATGGAGGATTTACTAATTGTTTGCACTTCTTTCCCTAAGCATAACCATCTACCCCAACTTTATTGCCTACCTTAACAATTCCCTTGACTTTTGGTCATAATACTAGTATTATTTGACTAAATTATTATAACTTGGCTTGAGATGGTGATTAGCATATAAGAAGATCCAACTTATCAGTCCTTCGATTAGCAGTAGGATATGACTTATTATTAACTTCCTTTATTCTTGTTAGGTTTACCCACTTAGTGTAATCATTATGAATAAATTAGTCAATTGCAAGCCTCATTGTAGTGTAGTAGTTCAATAAGAATCAAACCTAGATAGAGGCACTCATGTAATATTCCTAGGAACAAGTAACCTATGCTCTGATACCACTAAATGTAACACCCTTAATGGATCCCTGAAGAATCTTGATAATAGGTGCACTTACAATCTTGACTCAATCCTATTACATCCTTCATATATCAACATCTTGTAGGCCTCAGGCCCCATATTCAGTTCAATATAAATTTAAGTCAACTAATCATACAAGCTTTTATTCATTTATGCAAAGCCTATTCATACAAATTTATAATTTAAATAGATTAGAAAACTGTACTAGCTTTTAAGCATGCTATACACATAACCTACATTTATTACATGAGTGCTATTACACATGATAAGTCAAATAAAAATTATCCCTTTTACTGTTACGCTGCACTCATTTTGAGGTTGTCTTACTATTCCTATTTACCTGTGCACCAAAACATTAGTATGTTGAGTATGAAACTCAGTGCTAAATTTAATTAATTAAAAGTATGTCTCAGTTGTTACGCACAAGTAGTTTAATATATCCATTTTATAGCTTTATACATATAAAGGTCAAATAAAAATCATATATTCCTTTGCATTTAATTATATATTATTCCATCCTTTAACAAATTAACTACATTCAGGTTGTTGTACTAATTTAATCAAGTGGTTACTATAGCTAGTTACCCCTTATATTGAGGCTAATAAAGACATAGCTTCTACTAATATTATACACACATTATATGCTTTTCTTATATTTTATTTCCCAGACACTCATAGGTATGAATTTATATTAAGTTCAGTTAATTATTCCCCTTGGCTCACTCAAATTTCCTTTGCTTATATTATGGATATCATATTCATTCAACTAGTTAATCAAGTAAAAGGAATAATATTTAAGTTTAAACTTAGGCCCCACTAGGTAGACTATAATTCAATACACTGGATTTAGAGGGAATAATTAGTATAGTGGTCCCAATTTTTGACTTATGTCACTGCACCAACTAAAGTGCCATAATAGAGATCAGTCGTAGCCTCTCTAAACACAAGTGTTGTGTGAAATATTAGAGACCAGCCCGTAAGCCTCCCTAGCCATAAATAATAATGTATAATTGGGTGAGATGATAGGGATCAATTAGGAGACCTCTTTAGCCACCAAATAATCTCAAAGTCTGGGTGACATGATGGAGATCAATTGGTAAACCTCTCCAGCCACCAACAATTAATCTCAAAGATAGGGTGACATAATGGAGATTAGTCCGTAGACCTCTCCAATCACCAGATAACTAGCAATAGCTAAACCCTAAATTGACCAGTCAACACATCCAATGGGTGTTTATTAATGGGCTATTTAACCTCATTCCATGTCCATTCCTTCACTTATTATCTTTTTATAATATTCTTGACTTAAAAATAGATAGTTGTTAATTTAGTTTGACAGTTAATTCTTAGCCCAGACAATTACAAGCCAACTGTCTAAATTTTTTATTCACTCTTATTACTAATCATCTTTTAATAATATCTAGAATTAGTTAATAGTCAGATAAAAATTTATTTTAATAGTGGAAAACTGACCTGGGCAGCTATAGGCTTTATTTATGTCCTACTAGACAATTAAAAGTCTATTTTTGTAAGTCTAACTTAACTTCCTTTCATAATTATATTTGATGTGATTTATTTAATATTACAACTTCTTATGTATCAACTTCATTAGCAGTGTTTTAATTAAATCTAAGATAGTCCTCTTCTTAGGATAGTTATAGGTCATATCTTGAGTACATATCTCCCTGATAGGCCCGTAGCCATTAATGTTCCTATTATGTTTATAGGCCTATGGCCATTCCATTCTAGGCATCCTTTTATTCCTTATGTTGTGTTAACAGTTAGCCTTCGTAGGCCTAAATGTCTCAATTTCATATTGTCATAGGCCCAAAGCCAAACTTATTTATATTTTTGAATGTTTGAAAAAATTCCCAATTCAATAGTGTAATGGTACAAGGTCTTTATCTTTTTAATTAAGTTTCCTTGCCGTTTTAGATTTTCATAGGATTATGTAATCTATTGAAACATAATAACTTCACACTATATGCTAGCCTAATTTACATAATTGTCCCTTACTATTGTTTAGCAAATTTTCCAAAACATGTGCGTGTCACATACATACATACATAGACATTAGCACCCCTATTATCAATCTTCCATATTTTGCATATTATGGCATTTTACCCTTGTGCCTAAATCATATCATTGCTTTAAATAAGACATGGTTTCCATCATTTTAATTCCATCATCCTCTTAAGTTAATTATTTATACCATTAAAATTGTAAAGTCAAACTAGTTTAATGCCATTATTCCCATGTCCTAATATTTATATATATTACATGTATTTTTTTTTATGAAATGTAAATGTGAACATTTCATTCCCAAGTAAAGTTATATATGTAAATCATGCATGGCCGAATTAATTTACCACCTAGATATCTTATTGTGTACATGTTCTTAAATTTTCGCCCATATCTCATTTTCTACCTTAATAGCACCTCCTCATAGCTCTCTTAATCCATCATTCCCATGCATGGGTATAGAGTTTACTATACAAGTCATCCTCGAGTTCATAGGTAGATATATATATATACATACATCTCTTGTGGCTTCCCCTTCCTAAAAAATACCAAGGTACATTTTTTGTGAGTCATTACCATAACATATGAGAAACTAATAAGTTAACATATAGGTTCAAGTGGTTTAAAGAAACTTGTATTATTTCCACATAGCCTTACCCCCATCCTTCTTAAGTGTCTCTTAGCTCAATTCTTTTACAACAATGTCTTGCATGCTTTTATTCCCATGCCTTCACTTATTACTATTACCACATATTCATACCTTAAATGTTCAGTTGTTAGATGTTTATAAAAAATGCTTCCTTTATTTTGTAACAAAATGTACAGCCCTCCTAATGACTCATCTATTTCAATTTTCTCCCATATACATTACATATATGTGTACTTCTTGACTTCTTTACAACCCATAAAAGCTTATATTCAAGCAGCCTACCTTGCCAATCATGCACATAATTTCATCAAACATCACCAAAATCCACTCCATAAATTAACTCCCTTAACCAAGCTTTCAACGTCTGCCACACAAAGCATATACAACATTTATACACTCATCATACATTACATCAATAGCTCATTAGGAGTTTTTTAATTCCACTCCCTACCATACCTATACATGAATACACTCACACCATAAACTCACATCATTTCCATTCTTCCTCTCAAGGATTTCATGCCAACATGCAACACCCACCTCACCATCACCACTTCAATTTGTTTGTTCACTCACAATCATTCCATTCTACACTAAAGAGAACCAGTACATCCTAAAGATTCAATAACCACACACACACAATCATGTCAATAATATGTATAATTCACCTTAAGCACCATTTTAATTATAATTTCAGGCCACTTGACTATAGAATTCCTCTAAAAAAAGAAAACAAGGCATGCACATAATTATTTAAATTCACAAACCTGCTTTCCATTTCTAGTAGCTTTTTTGCTACTTCACTCACTCATCATTCATCATCTTGCTTTCCTTTCCACTTGCATTTAGTATCCCTTGCTATCCTTCATCATTTCCTCTCACACAAGTCACTATAGAATCTTGATTAAGCTTAAGAGAAAGAAAGCTTCCAAGAAGACAAAATAGAAATTCAAGAAATTAACTTACTCTAGCTTTGAAATCCTTTACTATCAATGGAATTCAAGTACCTCTTTGCTCACTCCTTAAGATTTTCCTTTCCTAATAAGGGTCATCCATCTTAACCTTCTTGAATTACTGGTTTTATGGGATTTTTGGGTGGCTTTATAGAGTAATAAGTTGGTTAGATAGTCTAAGAAAATGAGAAGAAATGCTATCCCTATGTGGATAGCCTTTCATGAAGGAAAGAGGAAAAAAATAAAAGGGGTGGAGTTAGAAAGAGTGGCCAAGTGTCCTTTCCTAATCTTGGCTATATGGCTTAATTGCTGGAGTAGGTTAGAGGACCCTCAGTTCATGTTACAGGTTCTCGAGCACTCTGGGATTTGAATTCCAAAACATAGAGACTACTAACTTTGTGGTTTTTTTAAAAAATCACACGGTTACAAAAAAAATGCACCATTTATTCACAAAATTATCATTTGACCCTAATTTCATTCCTATAAAATTTCACAGTGAAATTCTCTCTAGAAGTACCTAAATTAAAAATCGGGCGTTTTCCGACAGAACTTTGAGAATTTTTATACGGCTGCTCGAACAACTAAAAATTTTTTCATTTATTTCTAAAATCCTTAAATACCTTTAATTAGAGGCACACCAAATTTCATGGCCAAATTCCTTCAGGAACTTGGCTAGCAAAATTTTGGGAAAATCGCAGTTCTATTGAAAACTTGAAAAATCCAAAACAATGTCAAAAAATTATGCCGTTTGTTTTAAAATTCCTTTCTAAATCCCAATTGCATACTCATAAGTTTTGTGGCCCAATTCCTCCCATAGGATAGTTTTCACACTACCTCAATTTGTTTGCTAATTTTAAAAACTTCGAGAATTTGGAAACTACCTCTGATTCTAGAAATTCCTTCACTATTGGACTCAGTCCAATTTTTAAGCTTCAGAGTCTACTATTTTTGGGTCCGTTCAGGCACATCCCTAGTCCAACTCGATCTATGCCTATGACCTACTAGTGTACAGCCTGAATTAATTTATTAGTTTTGCTAAAATTTTTATAAATGTCATTTTCACCCTTTTTCAAGCCTTTGAAGTTTATTGGAAAGTGTGCCTTACCTCGAGATTTATGCTATTGACCCAGCACACTCGGTGCCTTTTTCAAATCTCGGGCACTATTCTTAGAGCCCTAGTTCATAGGCATTACGTTATGGCTATATTCATAGCAGTAACTTAAACAACTTTTGAAATGGCATTCGGCCATCTTAGAGCTTGTAAACACATTATAGTCATCCTAAATGTACATTTAGAATGGCATTCAAGCCTAAAACATGCCATCGAAGTCATTTACGTACATAATCCATGCATATTTAAATATGGCTAACATATGCGAATATTAGCCTCCACATGCCTAAAGCCATAAAAACACATATTATACACATTAACAATTATGTGATTTGTTTAGATACCTAATATCATATCCATGCTCTTTTAAATGTTTATACATTGTCATATGGCATTTCTATTGCATATTAGCATTATATGGCCATTTTATCACATATGTGGACATGTCATCATTCAAGGGCCATTCGGCCAACATATATTCACAAAATGCATTTCACTCATACCACATATCAACATCCATTAGTGATTCACATACATGTACGTACGAAATACATACAACATTAACAAATACATAATCCCACATAATGCATTTCTTACTTCATTTATCATAAATATGCATCACACATGTATAATAAATACTAGACCATCATATTACATGCATTCATCATATATGCATAAATATGTATTAAATGCTAATTATACCATTAAATGCCAATTTATGTCAAAATGCACATAATAGGTTTATATACATTTTAACCCAATTAATGTGATTACACATGACAAAAAGGATTATATGGGATGTCCAAAGCCAGTCTAAGCCTTCTACTTGCCTTGAGAGGCTCGGGTGGACACCTTGCTTATGAATACAAAAGGGTAAAAAAATAAAAAATTAATATAAAATAATATATAAATCAAAAAATATTTTGAGCTTAGATACGAGCTATACGACACCTTAAGAACCTATGAAAAATATCAAACTAAAAAAAAAAGTACCTGAGACTCGGGTGGTCACTATTCACCTTAGGAATCTTCTCAGTTTTTCTCTCAAAATACTTTACCGTTCTTAATGATTTTGGTGTCTGCAAACTCATCTCAAGACACTCTTCATTTCAGGTATAATTTTACAAAGTGGGTTATCTCATAGCGGAAGAAGAGAGGGAGAGAGGGAGGTAGATAATTTTTGAAGTGAAAAGGGGTAAATGGTAGTGTTATGGTATGTATAGAAGGAAATAAAACTCTCTTTTTATTCTTTTCTATAAATAATTTTTTCTACCTTCGAAAAATTATTATAATCGATAGGAATATTGATTTTCCCCCATTTTGTCCCTAAAATTCCATAAATCTAAGCCTTAAATTCTCTCAAAATCTTAAGCCTAAACTATGTCAATAACCTAAAAAATTAATGCCTTTTATATCCCTAAAATTCAGTAAAAATACTTCCCGATCCTAAAAATTTTTTATTCTAAAGCTAATAGATTATTCAAAATATTTAAGTATTAAGTCGTAACTTTTTCAGATTAGTTTGAGCAACTTTTTATTTTATTTACGGTTCAGCTTTGCCTACAGCACTATTCATAAGACACTACCATAAAATCTTATTTAGCATTTTTAACCATCTAAATGATTTTGAATTGGCTGCAAACTTTGCCTAAAACTCTCTCACAATTAATACTACCCATCGGTACATTTAGTGCGACTCAAGGTTTGAGAAGTACTATTCACCTTGGGAAGTACTATTCATGAAAGTCAAAATTTTTGGTTCGTTACATTTCTTCCCCTCTTAGAAAAGATGTCATCCTCAACATACTAGATTTAAAGATATGTGGATGTTGCTCTCTCATTTGAGCTTCACTCTCCCATGGAGCTTATTCCATGCCTTGATGTTGTGATAACACTTTCACTAATAGCATAGTCTTGTTTTGTAATTCTTTAACCTCTCTATCTAAGATACCAATATGTTCTTCTTCATTTGACAAGTCTAGTAGTATCTTCACTTCCTCTACTACCAAGACATGCAAATGGTCTAATCTATATCTTCTCAACATCAAAACATAAAAGACATCATGAATCTACTGTAACTCTAAAGGTAAAGCCAGTGTGTAGGCTAATAAACCCACACGTTCTGTGATCTCATATGGTCCAATACAGCTTAGACTCAAGTTTCCTTTCTTACTAAACCTCAACACCATTTTTCATGGAGATACTTCATGAAAAACTTTATCACTAACTTCATACTCAATATCTCTTCTCTTGAAATCTGTATAGGATTTCTATCTATCTGAAGTAGTCTTTAACCTCTCTTTGATAATTTTCACCTTCTCTTTAGCATCTTTGACTAAATCTGGTCCCATAAGCTTGTGCTCGCTCAACTCATTCCAACATAAAGTACTCTTACATCGTCTCCCATATAATGCCTCATAAAGAGCCATACTAAGGGTTACCTAGTAACTATTATTGTAAGTGAATCCTGCCAATGACAAATACTTATCCCAACTACCCTTAAGCTCTATGGTACATGCTCGAAGCATATCCTTAAGTATCTGAATGACTCTCTCTAATTAACCATCTATCTAAGGATGAAAAACTATGCTAAAATTAAGTTTAGTCCCCAAAGCATTATAGAGCTTCCTCTAAAATCTTGATGTAAAAAGGGGATCTCTATCTAAAATGAAAGACGAAGGCACTCTATGATACCTAACTATCTCTGTAATGTATAGCTCATCCAACTTCTCTAAGGAATAATCCTTTCTTATTAGAATAAAGCGAGCTTACATAGTCAATCTATCGACCACTACCTGAATAAAATCATGCTTGTTCTTGGTTATCAGTAATCTAATCAAAAAATCCATAGTGACTCGATCCCATTTCCATTCTAGAATTACTATGGGATGTAGTAAACTAGAAGGAACTTAATGCTCACCCTTCACTTGCTAGCAAGTGAGACATCTTATTGTATAATTAGTTATATCTCTTTTCATGACTAGCCACTAATATATCATCTTCAAATCCTAGTACATCTTAATAGTGCCAAGATGTATAGCATATGGTGTATTTTGTGCTTCTTATAGAATCTGCTATCTCAAATTCTCCTTCTATGATGCACAAAGTTGATCATAATAATACAAATAACCATCTTCCTTAATAAAGCAACCACAATAGCTGCGAGTTCTAAATCATGTGTCAAATAGTTTTTCACATGAGTTTTTAACTATTGTAAGGCATAGGCAACAACTTTGCTATCCTGCATGAGTAAACATCCTAACCTATTCAGTGAGGTACCACTATATATAGTGAACTCTTTTCTTGACACTAGTTGAACCAAAATTGGAACCTCTATCAACAAACTCTTAAACTTATCACAAGTTTCCTGACATCTGCTATTCCACTTAAACTTCATCCTTTCTTAGAAGACGAGTCATGGGGCCTGCTATCAAGGAAAACCCCTTGACAAACCTTCTATAATATCTAGCAAAACCTAAGAAATTCCTGATCTTAGTTGTATTCCTAGGTGGCTTCCACTCCATCACAGCTTGAATCTTGCTAGGATCCACCCTTATGTTATTTACTGGTGCTATATGCCCTAAAAATGATACTTTCTCTAGCAAAAACTTACACTGGGTGAGTTTTCCATAGAACTTCTCATCCCTCAAGATTTGTAAAAATGTTCATAGATACTTCTCATGCTCATCTCAATTCCTAGAATACATAAGAATGTCATTAATGAAGACTATAACAAACTAATCTAGAAATGGCCTGAAGATCTAGTTTATAAGATCCATAAATGCTGTCGGTGTATTAGTTAGCTCGAAAGGCATCACTGGGAACTCATAGTGACCATATCTAGTCCTAAAAGCTGTCTTGTGTATATTTGCCTCTTTCACCCTAAACTGATAATACTTGCATCTAAAATCAATCTTAGAGAAGACACTTGCCCCTCTAAGCTAATTAAAAAGATCATTGATTTGTGGTAATGGAAACTTGTTCTTGATAGTGACTTTGTTTAACTTCATGTAATCCATAAAAAGTGTCAAAGAACCATCATTCTTCTTAACAAACAAAACTGGTGTTACCCATAGAGAAACACTTGGTCTAACAAAACCTTTGTCAAAAAGCTCTTGCAATTGTATCTTCAACTCTTTCAGCTCTCTAGGAACCATCCTATACAGAGCTACAGAAACTGGTACTATGCCTAACATCACTTCAATACTAAACTCTAACTCCCGTTCTAGTGGCAAACTAAATAACTCATTTAGGAAGACATCTTCAAACTTAGTGACAACAGGAATCTAACTTGCTTCTGATACTTCCCTTTTGGTGTTAACCATATAAGTAAGGTAAGCTTGACAACCCTTTCTGCATCATCCTTCTAGCCACAACTGCTGATATTATATTAACCACGTAATCCAATCTTTCACTCATCACTGTCTCTTTTGATCCATCACTAGCTTGTAGCATGATCCTTTTCTTCTTGTAATCCACTATGGCAAGATACATGGACAACTAGTCCATGCCCAAGATAAGATCAAACTCATTGAACAATAATTCAATGAGATCCACTAAGAAAACATGTCCTTATACTAACAAAGGACAATCTCTAAACACTTTATTCACTATAATGTGATGTCCAATAGGATTGATAACCATCATACCAAAACCAAGGTCATCTAACACTACACCTTGATCTATAACCCATGTTGTGTAGATATAAGAATGTGTGGACCCTAAGTTTATAAGTGCTAAAGCTGGTAAATAAAAGATATGGAATGTACCCACTATAACATCTGTGGCATTTGCCTCCTTTATATCTCGAATGGCATACTGCTTGGCTAGAGCTCTACTATTTGACTAGCCCTAGCTCTACTCTAAGCATCTCTCTTATCCTACTTATACTAAGAATCATCTAATCACACTAGGCAATCTCTCCAAAAATGCTGGAACAACAACCCTAGCATACTCTCGTTATGGTCGTCCAACAAAAATCGAGATGTTTTTTTGTGATAAGTCCAATAATCTAGTATCAAAACACTGCTAGTAGTAGATTTATAAGCACTTAAGATCTAAGTCTATGCTCTAGAACCCTATCTTGATATATGAGATCGATCTAACTTCTTTCTTGATGATACTTGGATTGATCCCCTTTCCATCTCTTATTAGTTGTACAACTAGAACTGCCATATCCTTGGCCAAAGGACCTCTTCTTAAAGCTATCTCTCTTCTTTTTTAACTGATTCACCATCTCAGTGGTATAACAAGATACTATCACTGCTAGAAAGTTCCTAATCTATCTCAGACCAACTTGTTGCATAATATCAAGATTCAGCCCCTTCTCAAACTTCTTGCAGTGGTCTTTTTCTATAGCCACCACTACCTTAGTGTATCTATTCAAGTGAGCAAACTCCTTCTTATACTCATATATGGACTTATGCTTCTACCTGAAATCCATAAACTCTTAATATTTCTAATCTAGGTAATACTCAATTATATACTTTTTCTTGAATTCCTTAAGAAAGAACTTCTAAGATAGATCATTAGCCTTCTTATGCTCTGTAGTTGCCTCCCACCACTTCAAAGCTTCTTCTAACAACATAGAATTAATGCTACCGGTATACTACTCCTGCGGACATTTCAATTACTGTATAATCTTAAGTATCTAATCAAGCCAATGCTTAGCTCTACTTGACTTATCCAGCTCTTCACCCTTAAAGTACTTAGCCTTATTTTTCAGTAACCACTCTATGTATGTCTTCTAAAAAGCCTACAGCTTTTAAGGTACTAGAGGTAGAATAGTGTGTACCATAGCAACTATAGTAGCCATAGTAGCTATATTCGCCTACCTAATAGACTCTAACATAGTCTCTAGCCAAGCTGGCTAACCCTACTATCCAAGTGCATCATGTCCTGCATCACTAGAGGTCACAAGCTCTGGCTATACCCCTTTTTCTGCTATAGTCATTGGAGCATGGCTCCTTACTTTTTCCTCTTTGCTTCAAGTTGTACTATGGCTCATCTCCATGTCTGTAGATAATAGGAACAAATTATCAGCCTCACATGTAATAGTATTATGATGTAAATATACTATCGTGATCTTGTGTAATGCATAAGATTAAAGGAAAGCATCAATCGGAGCTCTGATGCCACTAAGTGTAGCACCCTTCATCCAATCTGTACACCAGACCCGAGTAGGGAGCACTATAACATATCAATATTCGATTTTGTGACCTATAAAACCCAACTAATTTAAAACTTTTTATTAATATATTTAATAAATAAATTTCTAAACTTATAGAGTTGTAAAAACATTGAAAATCATTTGGCATGCTTTATAAGGCAACTAATAGATCATTGTGTTGAAAATCTAGCAACATAACGGTAGTACTGGGACACTTTCCCAAATAGTAAACCTATTAAAAACACTTTTATAACAACATACAACACTTCTCTATCTCATATGGATCCTCTTAACCCTTCAAATTTCATTAAAAAAACATAAAGCCTCAGGCTTAACTCAAATAGAATTCTCACATGCAATATCATAATTTATTACACAATCCATGTGAGAAAAATCAAGTTTTTACAATATTACTGCTTTAGTTAGAAAAACAACCAAAGTTACAGACTAGGCCTAATCCCTCTGGAATCACAAGAGCACACTACTAATATTACATTTATATCATTACACTATTACAAAATGATTGAAAATACTCATATATGGGCTATCTTTAAAAGTCTTTTTTGGTGCAAAAGCTTTGGCACTAATATGTTGGTTTATTACTTGCACATCACAAACAGGCAATGCGTTAAGCTTTCACTTAGGGGTGTAATCACTTTAACTATGTATGGCAATTTAAGCATACATTTATGCAATATGTATCAAGTGAATAATTTCAATACCATACATATGTGCGCATTATGATAATAACATAATTATGCAAAATTGAGCACTTACTTGCCTTTAATAACCTAAAACTACCTTATGTCAATAATCACAACCGCATTGTTATTAGCATAATTAAAACTAACCATTATGCAAGAAGTATTCATACATTGGTCATAAATATACACATGCTTTATAATATATGGCAACGAGCATAACAAAACATATTTTATGATCCATTACCATACATATGCATCATTCTTGCATATTCGGGTTCTAAACCCCTATATGCATTAACCCATCAATATAATGGGTATAAAACTCGACATAATACTGCATGAATCATACTATTGAGTTTAACTCAACATTATGCCAAAAACATAAACATCATGCATAGCGCATCATTTAAAATGCACTTAATAGTATTTTACACTAAATCATGCTATAACCACAATAAACCTTAATATTTTAATTATTTATTTAATTTATGTCCATACTAATAAGAAAACTATCTAAGGCTAGATAGTAGATAACAAGCTGCTCAAAGGTGCTCAAATGGTGTACCTGAAAGCACTGGTATCCTTAGATACAAAATGTATCAACCTGAAGGCTCACACATATGTAGTGCTAAATAGCGGCTTGAAAGCCTAGTGCCCATTGACACAAAAACACATCAGACCTGAAGGTATACTACTCAAAGGTAAACATTATAGCTACTTATCCTAGTTGATAGGTCAACTATCCTTACTGGGTTGTCTGACTGTATAGGCATCATTAAACTAGTCGATTATCTCAATTTTAACCATTTTACTGCATATCATAATTATTGTCATCTCACACATACACGTATCCCAATGGCTATTTCATATCTCAGTGAGGCCTAAATAATCATGCTAAGCAACATGTTTTAACTGAAACATAACATAGCCAAAATAGGCATAGATAAGCTCAAAACACCAAGTAGCCATATTGTATAAGTGTAAAAATTAGAAAACTCATCCGACATCAAAATCATGCATTTTATCATTTATTTCACCATTAACATGCATTAAAAAGTCTAATGTATCATGGTTATGGAAATAATGACATATTTCATTATTTGCCATTTTCATATCAGTATTTTAGTGACAAACATGCATTTTATGGCCATATTCATGGCAATAACCCATTGTAATGCCTGTGTTCTAAGGCTCTATGAATAGTGCCACTGGGCTTAAGAAGTGTGCCCAGGGTGCCGGGTCACTTGCAAGGAAATTGAGGTAGTGACATTAGTTATGAAACTTCGAAGGGCTTTAATTTGATGAAAAAGGCAAAATTTAAAATTTTAGTAGAACTAAAATTCATTTTTGACTATAAGCTACCCCTTTGTGTAGTAAAAATTTTATAGGCTGGGAATGACCGAGTTGTGCCCAAACAGACCTAAAAATATCTAACCTTACAGTTTAAAAAGTCCCTTAAGTCCATCAGCGAAAGAATTTTTAAATTTCGAGTTTATTTGTAAAATTCTTATAATTTTTTTGTTAGCACACAAATCAAGGTAGTTTGAAAACTACCCTCTTGATGGAATTTTGTTGCAAAAATTTATGAGCAAGTAGAGGGGATTAAAATATGAATTTTAAAACTAAAGGTGTAATTTTTTGAGGACCATGTGAATTTTAGTAGTTTGTCAAAAATTGAGATGTGTCAAGATGGCTTGGGTGGCCATGGACCCACCCCTACACTTGCCAACTGGCCTAGGGCAATTGAGAAGCGGCAAGCTTAGAGGACAAGTAGACTTTTCAACTTAAATAAAACACAATTCTCCCTTGGCTGCTAGTAGAAGAACTGATGCCATCCTAACTTTGAACCACCATTTTCATCATCATTTTTAGCTCAATTCTAGTGTTTCTGGTCAATAAAAATTATTTTCATATGTTAGGCACTTAGAGGAAAAAGAATTTTATAAAGAGGAGCTTTCAAGAGGGAATTTAAAATCCTAAAAATTTCTTTGATAGAAGCTATCCAACAAGTGTGCAAGGTAAGTTCTATGGCTTTCTCCTTATTTTCTTTTAGTTCTTTTTGGGCTAGAAATGGCTATTTAAGATGCCTAAGGTTTAATACCATGTTTTTTTATGGTTTTTGAGGTGATACAAGGAGAGAAAAAGCTTGAAGAAAGGAAGAAAAGTTAACAGTGGTAGGTTAAAAGTGTGGATTTGAGGTGCTTAAAGTGTGGAATCCTTCTTTCTTGAGTTTAAGGTAAGTGAATTCAAACATTCACTTCATGTTCTTTAATTTTAGTAGCTCCTGTTTTGAATTAAGCATGGTCTAAGGATGTGAATGTGCTTAGCTAGGTAGTTTCCTTAAAGAATTATAGTATCTAACTTGATAAAATGTGAATTTTATGAAAAGAAGTAACACTAAATTCAAACTTTTAGTAATCAAGAGGGGTGTAAGTAGTTTATGGTGTGCTAATAGGGTTTGAGGTATAAATGGATGGCTTAGTTTAATGTGAAATAGAATTACATATGAATTAGTGGAAAAAGGCATATTGGCATGAAGAGTGTGTATAGCCGAGAGGTAGGGGTATGAGCTATGACATGAATATTTGGTGTACTACATGTGAATCATGGTGGAAAATTAGAGGTTGGCATTGAAATGCATGTGTAGAGGGTGATCTTTGTGATACAAAGCATGTATATATCTATGTGATGTATAGCGGAGCATGTATAGCTTGTATAATAGCACGGCATGCATGGTATAAAGTGTATATGTGTGTGTATATGCTAGCATGGTAATATGTAAGGTGTACATATTACAAATGATGTAAAAATGCATGTAAATGCAATAAATCCCTTAATGGCTGAGAGGTATGGAAGCCATAGGAAAAGTGTGGTAGGTATAGTCTATGTAAAGGCCTTATGTATATAAATGTTATGAAATAATGTATATGGAATGCATGATAGAGAATTAGCATAAAACTAAGTTAAGCACGATAGAGAATTGGCATAAAACTAAGTTAAAGGATACTTTTAAATGATATGTAATATAGACAAGAATGGGCATGCATAATGACCTTTTGTTTGGCTAGCAATGGTGTATGAAAAGTGGGTTATTTTTGCCTTTAAAGCCTATGGTAAGTATTTGCACATTGTGCTTAATCTTGGTGCCTATAACGACTAATTTGGTTAAATATTTTGTAATAGAATATAAGCTTAAGTTTGACCTTGTTTGTGGCATAAGTTGTGATTGGCTTTTAGCCTATGAATATATGACAAAACTGGTAAAAACACTACATTGAAAAATAGGCTGAAATAGACCTAAATACCTTAGTACCACCTTTCCGTAATGACCTATAACTATCCTGAGTGACTATAGCTTGAACCAATAAATCCCCTTGAGTAATAAATGGCCAAGATTGGTGAAATACTTATGGAATTAAATTTAGCATAATATATCATCATTATTGGTGCTTGAACCTTGAAAATATATTTCTAATAATTCACTCGGTATAGCCTATTTATGGGCATACTAGATCAAACTAAATTCAAACTATGCTGTAAAATTTATAACTACCTATTTTTTAGTTTATAACATTTTAAAAAGTTAATCAGTAAAGTAATGAACACAAATTGATGTTAAATGGCCCACTATATAGAAACACACTAGGTTGGTTCACCAGTCAACTTAAGGACCTTTAGCAGCTGCTACACTATCTAATTTTCAAATAGGGCTGGTATAACATCGTATGTCCCTATTTGGGCCACAGTATTAGTTTGTTGGATAGACAATTTCCTATCTTTACCACTTGTTGCCAGACTTGATATTGTAAGTGCAGCAACATAGGTCCCTGAGGGCCATTGCATTACTCTTTTAGACACAGTAGTTTACTGGACAGACATAGCCATGCTATAATAGGTCATTTACTTGATGTCAATATAGTAACAGGGGTCTTTTAGGGCTACTACACTAGTCTATAGGATTGACCAGTCTGCTGGGCAAACAACTACTTAGTAATCGCACCTTAGGTGTTAGAATGTAATCC
>CANXYI011251802.1:0-11126 GCA_948208565.1 Hura crepitans | reverse complement strand
TATATTTCTACTTTTTTTTTTTTTTTTAATCTTTCAAACATTATTTGGGTCTAACATGTGGTTTTCGCAGGACACTTTCCATTCTCCAATTTCTTTTTTTTTTAATGCTGTGCTCATTGTATTTTTAAGTATTTTATATTTACTTTTATGTCTTATTTTTTTATATAATATTTAATTTAAAATTTATGAATTTTGTGTCCTGTTAAATATTTTGTTAATTAATTTTTATTTTTAAAAGTCCATTATATTCTTATGATATTGTAAAAAATTTAATATTTAATAAAATTTTTATATATTCTCAAATATGTGCTTTGTCTTGTCTTATAATAATTATAAATAAATATAATTATTTTGATTTTATAGATCAATTAAAATTATATTTTTTATTTTAATTTAATTAATGATGCTTCTTATTAAGAGATGGTAACGAATTAAATATTTTTTGACACTCGATTAAATATTTAATTAATGTTGTAAGTTATTGGCAATTAAAAATATTGCTATTTCATTTATTTTGCACTCAATTTTTATAATACAAGTTATTGAGCTTGAATCCAAGTAAGTTACATCAAAATATATTTTTAATTATGAAAAAATTTAAATATTAGGTAGTTAACATTATATTTTTATATAATCATTTTTTTTTGTTTTGAAAACTTTTATATTATAATTTATCTTTTTATTAATATTCAACTGAAAATATTACATTATTTATATCAATGTAATATTAAAATTATATAGAATTATGATAAACAAAATAAATTTTGTATAATATTTTTATAAATTAATTGTTTAATTATATAAAAGAGTTTAAATAGCGGGACTCAATGATTAATATCCGAACCTACTATAATAATAAAATCAATACACAAATAAATTTTATTAGGGTTTGAGTGGACTAGACACCTAAAAATACTCTCTGACATATCTAATTAACGGTACTTCTTATTAGAATAGCAATAAATAATGTATTTTCGATCGTTCAGCTTGCCCTTAATAACTCATGTTCAATATTAATTTTATTACTCGTATCAAATTTGGATACTAATCATTAGATACTGCTATCCGAGCTCAAAATATTTTAAAGAACATTTTTCAAATATTATACAAAATAAATATTATTTGTTAAAATATTATATAATTTATATTTTTTAGCTAAACCCCATTTTTTCCCTCCGATTTTAATAAGTTGTGCTTGGGTATTAATTTTATAGAGATTATATGATTTTTTTGATAAATAATATAAATTTTGTATAATATTTAAGAAAAATATTTCTTTAAATTAATTATTTAATTATATAAACATGTTCGGATAATTGTTTCTAGTGATTAAAAATTGAACCCGATGCAAATAATAAAATTAATATCTGTACGTGTCCTATTAAGATTGTAGCTAATCGGATACTTAAAAATATATGACTTGATACCATTTTTAGCATTAAGGACTATTAATTAATTTAAAATCATAAATATAGTATTAAATATTAAGGTAATTATGTTTATTTATAATTATTATAAGACAAAACATATTTTTAAGGATGTATAAAATTTTATTAAATATAAAACTTTTATAATAGTGTTGAGGTAGAATAGATATATAAAAAATAAAAAAACTATATAAAAATAATTAATTGACAAAATATTTGATGGTAGTAAGAATGCAATCTAAGGGTGGTCTAAATGAATTAAAAGGGGCAAACTTTTATTACAATGAAGAAAAAAAAAACTTAACCTAGACATAGGGAGTGCAAGGATCGCATAGTCCCTCCAGGTTTGGATGAATTCGGGTTGATCTAAGCTATTGACACAGGTTCTCGAGTTCAAATTGCTTAATGATGAAGAAATGATAAGGATTTTAAAAAATGGAGACCTTAATGTCGACTGAAAGTTTTTTTTTTTTGTCAATAAGCTGACTTTTCAAGAAATTTTAGCTAAAATAAAATATTTTCAATACAAAAAGGAAGTTTTATTAAGTTTTCTCCTATTCAGCAAAACGACAACGTTTTGCAGGAGAAAACGACTGTTTTGACAAATATCAAAAAAGCCATTTTCACTTAAGGCAAAATGGCCGTTTTGACCACCAAAATGTCCGTTTTCTATTTAAGGAAAGCACGCTCGTTTCACATTGTAAAATGCCCATTTTATTTTTCAAAACGGCTCTTTTTATCTAATATTGTCAATTATAAAAACTGACAATGATAACCAGTGAGGGAGATACATTTTTTTAGACCCAAGAAGCACATTGAAAAGCATTCCAAATCTTTAAAAACATACAAAAAAAATTAGATTGATTTTTAACCCGATCAAGTCTTCTTTAAAGTTTTTTGAATTCTTTTTCAAAAGTCAATAAGAGAATGATATAAAGGTAATTATACTTGATAAATGAACTCGCTCTTTTGATCATTACTCTTAAAGAGATTGAATCATTTTGTTTGTCAGTTAGACGCGATGGTTTAATTCATATTTTGTTAAAATGTATTTTAGCTAATTTCATTTTGATTTTATTCCTTATTTTGTTAAAAGGTATTTTAATTAGTTTTCTTTTAATTTTATTTTTTATTTTGTTGAAATGTATTTTAATTAATTTGAATTTGATTTTATTCTTTTTTTATTTTATTGTAATTTCATTAATTTGCATTTGATTTTATTCTTTTTCTATGTTAGATTGTAATTTCTAATTAGAATTTGATTTTGTCCTTCTTTTTGTTAGATTGTAATTTCATTAATTTGAATTTGATTTTAGTTCTTTTTGTTAGATTATAATTTAATTAATTTATATTTAATTTTATTCCTTTTTATTAGGATGTAATTTACTTAATTTTTACTTGATTTTATTTTTTTTTGAAAGTGTGATTTAAAAAATTTTCATGTAGTTTTTCTATTTTTTTATTAGAATATATTTTATAAAATTTTCATGTATTATTATTTTTCTCTTTTTTAAAATATTTTTCAATAATTTTTCATGTATATTGTAATAGGTAGAAAGATTTTTTACACGCTAAACAAAGAAATAGGAACAAATTGATTTCTACTAACTAAATTGATGTATTGTTAATAAATGATTTTTAATTTTTCTTAAACAAAAATCACAACAATTTAAAATATATTGTGTAAAATGGCATGTGCAAACCAAAATTCTTAGTGTAAATAGTGATCCTATTTTATGGATGTTCTTCTTTAATTTTATGTCCTTTAATCTTATTAACTTACATTTTTCATCTGTTTAATTATTTTTTTTAATTCTATTTGAGGAAAAATAATAAAATTGTGAATTTAATCTAAATTTCATATTAACTTGAGGTATAAATAAAGTAGGGTTCCAAATCATTATCTGATTTTAGTCTTATAAGATATTTTTTCTAACTAGATGTGGGGTGGTGATACCTACCTTGTGATGTCCAACTCATAATTTTTAATTGATGAATTAAGAATGTCTTGAGATTTTTTGAATCTCATTTTTATCTTTCAAAATTTGAGAAATGAGAATTAAATTGAGCATTTGGTTGTTTCGAATTGACCGACCTAAGAAAGAAAGGATGTGAACACCAACCAAGCCTCAGAAAAAATTTATTATTCAAGTTTGTCTCATGCCCAACTAAGCAAGAATTGGGTTCAGATTAAGTTTGAATCAGACTAAATTAAATATTTTGATATTAAAAAAAATTAATAACATAGTAAATAATATGTATTCAACAAATATTGTAAAGGTAAGTCAATTAAAAGTTAGAATTTATATTAGAAAAAATTAACTATAAAGAAATTAAATGATGTGATATAAAAAATTATAAATTAAAATAATATGATATATTACATAAAATAATATAAAATAATAAAAAATTAAATAATGTAATACTTTATAGCTATTTAATAAAAACAGTAATTTTATATGTAATATATAAAAATTATAAAATTTAGGTTAGCAAAATCTAAAAAATTAAATAAAAAAATAATTAGTTAGGTTAGGTTAGACAGGCTTGGATAGAGGGTATTGTGTTCAAGCCTAACTCGAAAAATCAAGCTTATTTCTATTCGAATTAAATTGGACTCGTCTAAAACACAGGCAAATCAAGTGAGCAAATGGATACCTGAATATGACTAGGTCTATTAATCATTAATAAGCCAAATACGTTTACAAATTATCCCCTAGTTTGGCAGGATAGAGAAGGCTTACTTATGACTAGGTCTATTAATCTCTTCTTACCTTTTCTACTTTTGAGAGTTGCTAAATATTTTTTGTTTTGTTTTTGTTTATATTTATATAAAATTATACACTAGGCAATGTTGTTCCTCAAACTTTTAAAATTGGGTAAATTTGCGGCTCTTTGTTAGATAATGTTAAAATTGATTAATTTTTCGTCTTTAATCTACTAATAACATTTTTAATCGATAAGTACTAATTAAAAGATGTCACGTAGATATTCGAAAATTAAATTAATTTATTTAAAAATTGAATGTATTAAATCAATATAATAAAGTTTTAAAATTATTTTGACTGGTGATTACTATTTAAATACGTGTAATCAGTAATGATTCGTAATTTTGAGATATTAACAAATTCAAATATAACAATTGCTGATTTTGTTCAAACTTGAGGATCACAAATTTGCCCTTTACCCCCGAAAAAGATAAATTTGCCTATGAAAATGGATGAATAAGAAATTGGAATAGTCAAAACAGAAGCTGCTATAATTTTAGATTGCATTTAGGGTGGAAAAACTTGCGGAATAGAAAATAAGATCCATTAGAAGTAAGAGGGACCCTACCATTCTCTCTTTTCTGCCCTCCCAGTTTCTTTTTCTTCAATAAAAGAAAATATTTTTTTTTTCGGTGATTAGCTCCTTTCCCTGACTGTATTTGGGCATGCACACATGATTTTCGATTTGGGATTGAGAAATGAAAGAAAAAAAAATAATAAAAGAATAATCTACTAATATAATTTTAATCTTTCCACAGAAAAATGTTTTTTTTTTTTTATGGCCGTTCCCGCGGTGTTGACAAAGTTAGTACTTTGAGTTTATTTTCATTTTTTTCTTCTTCTTATTTTCTTGTAATCTTTTCAAATCTTTTGTGGGGAATTTAAGCTACATAACAAAACCAAGTTTTTTTTTTCAAAAAAAAAAATCTTGTCTTCTTTTATTCTATTGAGGTTTGAAATTTTTATCTTTCTTTGGATTTCTCAATTCAATTAAATTAAACAGTTTTCTTCTTGTTCTTTTTTCTTTTGATTTCTTCATTTGTTTTAGTTGAGGAGGAAAGTTTCCAAATTATTATAATGAAAAAAGTAAAGAATTTTTTTTATTAAATATTTAGAATAGCAAGACTACGGAATCCGGAAGTTATGATCCTCATTATAATTAATATATATATATATATATATAGAGAGTACAAGCAGTAATTCTTTTTTCTTTTCTTATATATACCTCAATACTTTGTGGATTATTTTAAAAAATTTATATAGATAGTCATTCAACTATTGAACTTATTTTTATTATATCATTTAATTTTATTTTGTATCTAAAAATTCTTTGAATTTGAAATTTTTTCTTTCAAAAGTCCGTATAATCTATTAAAGTAGGTTAACCTTTTAATTTTAATTCCTAAATTTATTTTTGCTTTTTAATCTCACCATAAAATTTTTGTTTCACTTCTAAAATTCATTGAGACTATTTGAAATTTTTAGGGCCTAATCCGAACAACTCAAAAATCATATATTAAAAAATTCACTTTATTTTATATCCTATAAACTATCACATATTGTATTAATTCATCAAAATTAAGCATAAAATCACTGTTTTAGCAAAACTTTACTTATAAATTCATTAAATTCAAAATCGATTCACATTAAAAATTTTTAACTAACCTGGTCCGAATAACTTAAAAAATACAAAAAAATTTTAGCCCGACTGACCTGAACTGACTTTTTCGGATTTTCAAGTTATTTGAGTCAAGTCGGGTTCAAATATTTTAAAAAATTCGGGTTTTGACTCATATTTATTGAGTAAAATTGAACTATTTTATTATTTTTTAATTTTAATTTTAGTTAAGTTTATGAAAATTTTATATTTTATATTAATTTTGAAATTTATGTGTTGAATTTAATGAATTTATAAGTAAACTTTTGCTAAAATATTGATTTTATGCTCAATTTTGATGAATTAATGTAATATGTAATTGTTTATAGGATATAAAATAAAATAAATTTTTTAATATATGATTTTCGAGTTGTTCGGATTGTTCGGATCAGTCTCGATGAATTTTAGAAGTGAAATAAAAACTTTACGATGAGATTGAAAAGAAAAAATAAATTTATGAATTAAAATTAAAATGTTAACCTGATATAGCAGGTAATAAGAACTTTTGAGAGAAAAAGTTTTAAGTTTAAAAAGTTTTTAGATACGAAATAAAGTTAAGTGATATAATACGTACAAGGTCAATAATTAAGTGACTATCTGTATAAACTTCTCGGATTATTTCCAACATTTGCCTTGACAATATTAATTCTAGAGAAAAAAGAAAAGAACATAAAAAATGAATGGATTCTTGTATTCTGTATAATATATATTGTAAAGCAAATGAGAAAAGGTCTTTTTTTAATTAATTATAAATAGTGTGTGAACACTAGAGTCAAAAAGAGAACAAGACATGTATATACTTTCAAAAGTAGAAAAGGTAAGAAGAGACTGCTTTTTCAATATATAAATACACACCCCTCTTTTGGTGTATGTATATATAATC
Source organism: Hura crepitans (assembly GCA_948208565.1). Classification (NCBI taxonomy): domain Eukaryota; kingdom Viridiplantae; phylum Streptophyta; class Magnoliopsida; order Malpighiales; family Euphorbiaceae; genus Hura; species Hura crepitans. Next base: position 4,391 of record CANXYI011251802.1, on the reverse strand, counting down.
ATTTCACTAATTTTAATTAATCGCTATATTAATTTTTAATTTAATCAATTTTTAAATTTATTTTTTTAACCATTAAATTTGTTAACATATAAATATATCATAACTTTACAAATTGGAAAGCTCTTTTTTTATGTTATAAATGTTTCATGATAAAAAAAATAAATTAAATATAATATTTATAAGTCAAAAAAGCAAAAGAAAAAGTTCTTACAAATCATAAATAATGTACGAATTAGATATATTTAATATGAGGTTAATAATAATGTGTCATTATACATACATAAAAAAAAAATATTAAATCAATAAAATCATTTCAATAGTTATTTACAAAAAAAATTATAATATTTTAAAGACTCAAATATTACAATACTTATAAAATAAAAAATAAAATATTTTAGATATAAAATATAAAATTTATATAAATTGATTAATTATTTATTAATGGTAATTCATTAATTTTTAAAAATAAAAATTATAATAAAATTTGATTTAATTTCAAATTAGCCTTTCGGTTAATGGAAAATTAGTTTATTTGCACATACTCATTACACATTTTAAAGAGGTAAAAAAAAAAAGTAATGCACATACGAATTGATGCATTTTTTAATATATATAGAAATAAAAATAAAATGGAAACTAAAAAAGAAGGGGTAAAAGAGAGAACATAGACAATAGGTATTGTTCTATGTTAGGGGACAAATGAAGCCCTTTGTTTTAAGCAATCTCCAATTTAACTTTAGATGTACACGTGCAAGCCCTATGCACCTTCTATAAAGTTTTAATAAAAAGGGAAGTATATTTGTATCATAAGGATAATTAGCAGCCAATTAGGGTAGCAATTTCACATTTTCCTCCTCAAACCAATAGTATTAGCTCTTTTTCTACATGAAATCTTAAAGCTCAAAGATTTGCAATTTGCACTTCAACTTTTTTATTTTGGACTTTTGTGCATTTGTCTTCCCTCTCATGTTCCATAATTAAGGAAAAAAATAAAAACATCACCGCATGTCTTCTTATCCATAATACGAATTTCTAATACGGAATTATAATAATTATCGAGTATTCCAACTCTTATAAGAAGTTGAAATCCCACATAATATTTTTCATAAAATCCCTCCAATTCCCCCACCTTTGTCTCCCTTTCAACCTCTCTTTGAACCCAAAGAAAAAATAAAAATGGAAGAATATTGCAGTCCCCTTGGCTCAACATACTTCTGCCAAGATGAGGTAAACATATTAACCATGATTTATATGACTCTAATTTTTGCATAAATGTTATTTTTGGATTAAAGGATATTTATAAATTATCTTTTTTTTTTAATTGTTAGGGAATTGAAGAATTAAGGCATTTTCTCTTGTACATAACTGAATTAGAGGCAACAATCATTTCAGCAAAGGAGGAAATCACAAGAAGAGAATTTGAGATAATTAATCTCAAAGATCTTTTAAACAATACTACCAAAGAAAGAAATGAGGCCCAAGAAGAATCCCAAAAATTATTGCTTGACAAAATTATCCTTCAACAACACCTACAAAAACAACCTCAAGATTTGCAGCATCATGATCAAGAACAAGAACAAGGAACGCATCCACTTAAACAAGAAACACCACCTCCTCCTCCGCTCCCCACCGCCACTGCGGCAGCGGTGGCTTCTTACAGCAGTGAAGATGATTCAGGGCAAGTAGAATCTCCATTACCAGAAGTGATACTAAAGTTAGCAGCAGAGAGACCACTACCGGAAAAAGGTAAGCTTTTACAAGCAGTGAAAGAAGCAGGGCCACTACTTCAAACTCTTTTACTGGCTGGTCCTCTTCCTCAATGGCAGCATCCTCCTCCTCAGCTAGACTCCATTGACATCCCTCCCGTCACCATTTCTTCTTTCACCAAGAAAAGGCCTCATGATTTCTGTCAAAGCCCTGATTCTTCTTCTCCTAAGTATCAAAAAGTTTCATTCATTTAATCTCAACTTAATTTAGCATCTTGTCCCAGTATTGTGTGTTCTCTAGTTGATACCACAGTTAGCAATGTTGTAACAGTTCTCCAGTTCGGGTTCCAATTATCGTAATTGCAACAGTTAGAGAAATTTCGAAGAGAAATTTCAATTCGAATTTCAGTAAGTATTGTTATACTGTGAAATTTCGAATTTTTAAATTATAACCTTAAATTCAGACTTATTTAACGTTTAGTACTTAACTCTATTCGTTTCATTCTTTTGTACATGAAAAAGGTAATTAGAATGAAGTGGATGGCTATAGCTTTCATGTTTTGGTGTGAACGCTTATCTTTAGCTTTTAATATTCTAACATGTTAAATTATGTAAAATGTGAAAATGGGCTATGAAACTTAGCTCACAAACATTCTACTGATGTTAATGTACATAGTTTGTCTAATTATTAATTTCTTGTTGCTTTTTTGTTATTTTAAATTAGTAATTAAAGGTTTTTAAGTAAAGACTACTATAAACAATTATTAATCTTACCAAATTAGATTTCCCTTTCCTTGAAAAAGGAAAAAGAAAAAAAAAAGATTTCCCTTTACATGAAGCACAAATACCATTCATTTCAAGTGTCTGCCATTATTACCGCATATAATTAGATCCCACTATCATGGCTAATTCTTTGAGCTAAACCAATCACAATCCATCAATCATATAATAAGAGGCTCTTTATGATAAACTTCCTTTTACTTCAAATATTTTTCACCCCTGGGTAATTTTGTGGCAAATCTCATAATCTATTTTGGATGTATAGAAAATTATTGGAATAAGTATCTATTGTAATCTAAATTTTTTTGGATAATCAATTTATTTCAAAATTAACATTTAAATTTGACTAGTACATCATCTTATGCCTTCCATATATTAAAAAAAAAGGGTTTAAGTTTAATTTCTATTTCTAAAGGTTTTGAAGTAATCAGAAGGTACCTTTTAATAAATTTTTTTGGTTAGATTTTGCCCTCTAAATCTCATAAAAGTGAGAAAATATCATTTTATTAACATCAACCAATTACCAAATATCATGTATCATTATTATTAGGGATGTCAATTTCTATACATGACCTATTTTAAAAAGTCGAAAGGTAATCAATTTATTTTTTTGATTTAGTGGTAAAATCTAAAAAAATAAAAATATTTTTTTCACAAATTTCGAAAATTAAAAAAATGAATTAAATACTATAAAAAATAAAATAAAGTTCCTATAATAGCAATTAGTTTGCTTAAGATCACAAAAGGCAAAATCAAGTCAAAGAAAAGTGTAGTATCTAATGAAACACAAATATGATTAGTTTATGTAAGACTTGGTATAACCATAATCATGTAATGCACATGCCTATGGTATTAGATTCGCACATTTTGGTCCCACACGGTTTCCTCTTAACCAATTTGTAGATAAAGCCATACCTATGCATATATAGATTGGACTAATTTATTTTTCTCTTCATAGTAAAGTTAATTAAAGACTAATATATAATTATATTATATTATAGTAATCCCCTCTCTCTCTATATATAAAGCTTAAAAAAGAATTACCTATCATGTCTCTTAACAACTAGACCAAGTTAATCCTAACCATGACTTTTGCTTATGATTAGTTTTTTTTTTTTTTCCAAAATCTTAGAGGAAGATACTCCATTAATCTTTATTTTATTAGTGATTTTAACTTAGATTTAATCTCAATTCTTGTTCTTTAGTTGACTTGTTTTTGCTTGCTAATTATCAGTTTAGAAATCAATTCCACTGAACATTTGTTTAATAGAATTTTCTCACATTTTTCTTAAAGTCTTGTTGATTCTATTAAATAATTTTCCTTATGATCTTGTTAAGTTAGACTAGCGGTTCCTTTAAATAAAAATTTATTAGATTTTTAGTCCAATCTCTTGGGTTGAAACATCTTGTTAATGACCACAGTGGGAGGCTCTATATGACATATAACATAAGATTGCAAGAGAAGCTAAGAAAAGAAAATGAGATGGCAAGTTCCAATGCAAAAATAACGAAGTCAAAAAGACGCCAATTAAAAATTCCAATGCCGGATCTTTAATAGATAAGAATTAGCCAAAGAGCCCTGGTAGTATATCTAAAAGAATTCGTAGTAATCTCAAAGGTAAGACTGAAGAAACAGTAAAATATGATAGGGCTACCGTGCCTCCACGAGTGCCAATGCTAACTTTTGCATATTATCAGGCGATTTCAAAAAGTGTGGCCATTGAAAATCAGGCCACCTTTGAAGGAATGGTCTAGTAGATGGCAACCATTCTACAACTGATGAATGAGTGTGTTGATATGATGTTCTAAAGTGTCTAATAAATGCTAATTGAGATGAATCAAATATTGCTCAGTTGACATTAACAATTTAAGGGAGGCCACTACCAAATTCGTGGTGACAAGATG
>CANXYI011251601.1:0-15602 GCA_948208565.1 Hura crepitans | reverse complement strand
ATTCTATGCACTTTAGTAGTACTAAGATGTATTTAGACCTAAAGCCTCAGTATTTATGGTCAAGTATAAAAAGAGATGTGGCAAAGTATATTGCTAAATGTCTAACATGTCAGCAGGTAAAGGCTGAACATTAGGTTCCTTCTAGATTGCTGCATCCTATAGCAATACCAAAATAGAAGTGGGAGAAGGTGACCATGGATTTTTTAATGGGATTGCTTATGACTAGAGGTAAATGTGATGTTGTCTAAGTGATGGTTGATAGACTAACTAAGACAACTCACTTTATCCCTATCAGAATGGACTACTCACTGGAAAAGTTGGCTAAATTGTACACTGATGAGATTGTCAGACTTCATGGTGTACCTATAGCAATCATATTTGATAGAGATCATTAATTCACTTTTAGGTTTTGGAAGAAGTTGCATAAAGCCTTAGGCACTAAATTGACCTATAGTATAGCCTTTCACCCTCAGACAGATGGACAATTAAAAAAGGTGATATAGGTGATTAAGGATATGTTGCATGGTTATGCCATTGAATTTAGAGGTAGTTGGGATCAATACTTGTCTCTAGTTGAATTTCCCTATAATAACAGCTATCAGACTAGTTTGTGTATGGCCCTATATGAAGCACTATATGGTAGAAGGTGTAAAACTTCTTTAACCTAAAGTGAGATTGGGGAGAACAAGATATTGGATTTTGATCTGATTAGAGATACAGAGGAGAAGGTTAAGATTGTCAGAGAAAGGTTAAAAGATACAACTGATAGGCAAAAATCCTATGTTAATCTAAAGTAGAGAGATATTGAACATGTTGTTGGTGAGAAAGTATTTTTAAAGGTATCTTCATGGAAGAGGATCCTTAGATTTGGGAAAAAGGGAAGTTGAGCCCCAGATTCATTGGACTATATGAAATCACAAAAAGAGTGGGACCTCTAGCATACAAACTAGCCTTGCCATTTGAGTTATCACAGATTTATGATGTGTTTCATATCTCAATGTTAAGGTAATATAAATTAGATCCATCCCACATTGTTATAACAATAGATGTTGAAATATAGCCAGACTTGAGCTATGAAAAAGAACAAATACAGATACTACCTAGAGAGGTGAAGCAGTTGAGGAATAAAGCTATTTCTTTGGTTAAAATCCTCTAAAGGCATCATAATATAGAAGAAGCTACATGAGAGCTTAAAGAGTAGATGATGGCTTAGTATACACACCTATTCACTTAAGGTAATTTCAAGGATAAAATTTCTTAAAAGGGTAAAAATTGTAATGCTTGCAAGTTGAGGCTTCATAAATAGTACCATTGAGGCTGAAAAGTTTTCTTAGAGTGCCGGGGCACCTTCACGAGGCTCGAGGAAGGAGTACTAGCCATGAAACTTTAAAGGGCCTTAAAATGATGAAATTAACTTAATTTAAAGATTTAATAGAACCTATAATTATTTTAGGCTATAATCTAGTGGTCTATTAGCTTAGATGGAGTAGGATTAGGAAAGTAATGCTCACAGATCGAGGTTTTATGAATTGTACCACTTAGTCTTAAATAGTATTCCTAGAAAGTTGAGATAACTTTGTAAGGATAATGAAGGTGCGTACTAGTCAAAAAAACTTTCACGGGTTAGAAAATAGGAAAAATGGATTAATTTAAAAATTTAGTAGAACCAAAAATTTATTTGAGGTAGAAAACTAGTGAATAATAACCTAAAATGGGGTTATGCCGGGAATGACTTCGGATGTGCCCGGACAGACTTGAAAATAGCATACCTTGCAGGTCAAAAATTCCAATGAGTTCATTGGTGAAGGAATTTTAATTTTTTTAAGGTCATTTGATTTTTTTTTTCAAAATTTCTTATTATAGCAAGTGAATAGTACACCCACTTGCCATTGGAGTTTGGACTTGAAAATTTGCGAAGCCACAAATAAGCCTAATCAAGGAATTTTAAAATAAAAGCAATTATTTTTAGAAGCCTAAAATAATTTTTAAAATTTCTTGAAGTTTAAGGGGAAATATGATTTTTATGGGTCATTAGATTGCCATGTGTCACGATCTAATACACCCACCATTAATATATAAGGGATCCCCACACATGCACATCATTTTACATGTGTGAGGAGGCCATCTTCAACCTTTAAAAGGCCTTAGAAGTAATGCTATTTTCTCAAGTGTGCTTCCCAGTCATTTTTACTTTAAACCCACACCAAAACACCACTAAATCTCACAAGTCTTATATGGAAATAAACCTCCTTGACCTTTAGATTTCAATTTTACCCTTAAAATACCTAAAAAGCTCACTTTTGTAAGATTTATGTATGAGGTGAATAGTGCCATTTTTTAGTGTAAGTGTTCATTTCCTAGTTTTTATTTTAGGTTCATGTAGTCCTTAAAATTCTAAGAATTTCCATGCTTATAGATTTTTATTGCAAGCTTCCTATGATTTTATATGAATTTTTAAAGTTAGAGTTCCATAATATAGGCTCAAGGAGAGATTGTGAAGAACTAAGGCAAACAAGGCCTTAAAAAGATGGAAAAGGGTGTAGAGATACCTTAGGTATTTGGATTTAATACAATAGATACATGCCAACATGTGTTTGTATGTGTACATGCATAAACATGTGCATGGAAGTTTTTATTTAAGCATATGTGTGCTTGATTTGATGTAATATGCATGCTATGATTTAAAGGAGATGTGATAATAATGATATGGATGTATTTTGGATGTAAAAAGTATGTGAAAATGCATGATGTATGTATGGACATATGCATGACATGTATGTTATGGCATTTGCATATGTGCTTGATGTACGCATATGATGTATTATGATTTTAATCATGAGGTATTATGACAGTAATAATATGTGTAACATAAATGGGACATGGCATGTGAAAATATATATATGATCATGGCATGATATATGGTTATGATTATATATGGCATTAAGATAAAGATTAGTGTATATAATGTAGGATAAAAAAATTAATAAAGAAAAAGGTTTACTAAGTGTAAAGTAAAATTTATTATGTGGCATGTAATGTGGTATATAAATTTTAGTATTTATAAGACTTATTTAGCATGAAAGAATTATGGCAAAATAATAATAAAGTATAGTGATGGAAAGGTAACATTATGTGAAACATAATGGCTTGATATATAATGGCATAAGGCCATGAGAAAAATGAAAAATGACAAAAATGAATAGTAGAAAAAAATGACCTAATGAATAGTAAGATTTATGTAAATAACCTATAATTGTCTAGTGAAGAAAATGACTTAAAACTGTCCAGTAAAAATGAGCAGATGAATTTGACTTATAACTATGTCTTAATAATATGGAAATTAATGAAATGTATGAATAGTAAATAAATAAAAAATAATTAATAGATAGTTGGCCTAATAGTTAGACACCCACTAGATAGGTTGATCGATCAACTAAGGATTAGCAGCTGCTATAGACTTTATTCCTTTAAGGCTATTGTTTTGATGATTATAATGGTGAGTGTGACTACCAAGGTCATGATGTTGGCCACTGCACTATGTGAGTGCTGCCATAGCAATTTTGATGTGGGACCATTGAACTAGGTAGGTGCAACCATTGAGATTTTGAGATAGGCCACTACACTATGCTAGTGCAGTAGTTAAGGTCTAGTTGTGGGCCACTCCACTATATAAGGTAGGTGTAGCTATCGAGGTCTTGTGATAAACTACTGCACTATACTGGTGTAGCTACTGAGGTCTAGTTGTGGGCCTCTGCACTAGGTGGGTGCAACCGTCGAGGTTCAAAATGTGAGCCACTACACAGTCTAGATTTCTCTTGTAATCTAGTGTTTTAAAGTGTTATCTTTCTAGCTAGGCTTGAAAGATAAAAAAAAATATAATAAATGGTGAGAGTAAATGGTGAATGGAAATTTTATAAAAATGAAGTCTATAGCAGAAAATTGATAGTTAAAATTAATGAGATAGAAAAATAAATTATTATTATTATTATTATTATTATTATTATTATCATTATTATTACTACTATTATTATTATTATTATTGTTTTTGCTTTTAGCACTATATTAGTACATTGCATGATGAATACATGACTTGTATGATGCATATGTGACTACATGACATGCTTTTATTGTATTAAATTCACCACTGAGTTTTGTACTCAACATATCGGTGTTTTAATACATAGGTAGTAGATAGTGTAGCTAATCATCCTCAGTAAGGTGCTGTAGTGTAGCAGACTGATTTTGCTAGTATAATTCTATTCTTTTTATAGTTTTAAAAGGCACTTATGTAATTCTTGTGAGGCTAGGTTTAGTTCTTATAAGGCTGAATGTTTATGTCAACAAATAGCTGATGGATTTATATGATGTATGCTTAAATTTCACTGAATGGTATTAATATTTATGTTTTGATGTTATGTGGGCTGGAGGCCTTATGTGATGGTATTATAAAGTTAATTATGATCTGTACATTAATATTCCTAAAGATTTAAGTAATATATGAATGAAAAATGTGCATGTCTATAAGTATTAAATGAATAAGTCTTTAGAGCAATATCAGGATGGGTGACCTAGTGGAAGGTAGCACCACTTGTAACACCCTCTACCTATTCTTAAAGAAAATAAGCAAAGTATGCTATTTCTGGTGAAGTCACCCATCCTTGAATTTTCCTAGGGGCCTTTCATTTAACTTCTACTCGGGTTTCTCTTATTCAGCATAGAAATCTTATTTAATTATTCTGGTGATCTGTGGTGAACCTCCTAGGCATATGACACTTAGATGCCTAATTTTATTGTCAAATATCAGCCTAAGCTATTATTGTAGCTAAGAACTCATTTCACACAATTATATGCTATCACATTGGCTGACTAGACATCATACCATGAAACTACCCACAGTAACATGCACGAGTGCCTCTATCTACTAAAACATCACAATCTAATAAGATAATAACATACTTAGAAAGTTTCAGCTACACTATTGGTCATCCTCATCATACCATCCCAAAGCTACCACCTACATATCGGACACCCGATATGCTAAGTATATACTCAGTGGTGAATTTAACCAAACATACCATATATCATAACACAAACACACACAGAATCAATTATTAATGCCTTCCACTTATTATCTTACTAGGTTTTCTATTAAGATTTCCTATAGTTTCCCATTTTTCCTTTTAGTTAGCAGCAAATGGAAATTATTGATTATCTAGTTTATATTACATCATTCAGACCCCTAACCTAGGTTTCAAATGTTGCTCAAGAGTCATACTAACACACTACCATACTAGTTACTCTTTCCATTCTTAAGTTACATGCTTTACATAACTTATTCATCCATTCTTATCATTCCCTAATTAATCTATGCAGTTATGTTATGTTTATCTGATATATAAGGAAGTTACTATCTGCTTTACTTGAATCATGCGGTTCCTTTTAGGTTTGTCCAGGAAAGACTTATAATTTATTTACTTTCTATAACTCATTTCTTTATGTATGTTTCCATATTCTATAACCCTTCCATCAGTCTTTTTACTTCCTTTAGGAATCCTACTAAGATTACATAAGTTTATTTAGTCCCTCTTTTTACAGCTTATCTCTTGTTCTTAATGTATTTGCTCATAGGTTATCTCAATTATGATGATTTCAATCCTAGTTCTTTCATTAATGTCATTCAATCCGTTCAAGTTCTTTAATTAACCCACTTATACCCCTAAGGTCCAGGAAGAACTCCTAACCACTAGATAACAAGAATCATGTTATGCAGTGGCCCCCATTTTAGGCCTCGATAGCTACACTTACCTAGTCTGAGAACTGGACAAACACTAAGCTGTACAGTGGCCCACATTTTAGACTTTAATGTCTATACACACCCTTCACTTGATAGCAGGGATTAGTTCCTAAGAACTTGCCAATATCAAAAAGGCAGATAGCAGGGATCAATCTGTGGACCTCCCAATTTCTATAAAGGGAATAATAGGGATCAGCCCTAAAGGACCTCCCAATATCCCAATACAAATCATCACAAGCAACACATTTGGTAGATAGTAGGGATCAATCCTATGGGACCTCCCAATATCCACAAGTGGGTAGTAGGGATCAGCCCATAGACCTCCCAATACCCATGAGTGGGTAGTAGGGATCAACCCGTAGGCCTTTCAATACCTAGAGTGTACAGGCTCAAATCAATATTTAATAGCTGCACCCGCCATGCACAGGCTAAAATCTATACAAACTCAGCCTTTAGTAGCTGCTAATCCCTAGTTAACTAGTCAACCTATTCGATATATACTCAACCAGTAACCCACATTCCCTTTTAATTACTTTCATAGCCATTAGGTTCATTATATGAATTATCTATAATAAAACATATTAACTTCATTGATCCTCTTGCTTCATTTGTCAATTAAATTCCATTTAATATCCTTCTAGTTTCTTTAAGTTACCATGTCCTCAATTCAAGTTTCATCATTTCCCTTAATCTCATTCGAGTGTTTTTTTATCTCATCATGTATTTAGTTCTAGTTCCTTTCTCTTACCAAAGTATACTCATTTTACCTCACTTTCATTTATCCCAAAATATTTTATCCTATAGTTTTATGTTACCTTATCCTTAGAGCACATTACCATAATTCAGTTCCCAAGTTTAGTAATTTACCTTGACTATTATTATAATTATAATGATATTTTACTTCCTGAAATGTTTGGGATATTAACTCAAATAGCTTTAGAGAATTCTTTACAATAATTGTGTCCTGCACATATCCCTAGGTGTAATAGCTTTAGAGAATTCTTTACAATCTATTAATTATAATCTCCATTTTCTATCCTAAATTCCACAAAATTTCCATTTGTTGGCTTTTTTAATTTCTTCTCATTCATTATTTGTGTATTAATAGTCTCTTACCATAATCTACAATTTATTCCTTCAGCTTTATTAATAATTTCGTAGGTCTATTTCTAGTTCTAGCTCTAATTTAAACCAACTAACCATTTTTCCTTTCCACCAAATATTTATTTAATTTATGTTCAAGTCAATAAGACACAGTTATTAGTTTATTTCATTGGGTCATATTTTAGGACAATTACGAGTCATCGTCATTTTCCCTAGACAGTTATAGGTCCTTTTTACGTTAAAGTTACTATTCATTTGGTAACTTTTTCTCAACAACTTCTTAGTCCAATTCCTTTTTCTTTCACCACAACCCATTATACCCTCAAGTAATCTACACCATCCAATATTACATCTATCTTAACCTACTTATCCATCATTTCAACTCCTAAAATCTTAAGCAACTTATCTTAATTAAACCCTTATTCTTTCACCTAACATTTTTCTCTTTACTTATCATACACCATGTTCTCATGTGACCACCTTACATACATCATCTTTACATCATACGTTATTAATTCTTGTCATATAACCATACAATTCCTTACTCATTCCATATCACTCACATGTTATACCTCATGTTACTATCCTAACATCCCATGCATTCATGCCATATATACATACCCATACTATGGCATACATGACATACACTTAGTCATGCATGTATCACATATCTACACATTCTTTCTGCATCCAAATCACATCCATAGCATCTTATAACCTCAAATTACACATCCTAGCATGTATTTCACATCCACATCACCATACATACCCATACAAACACAACTTCCATCCACACACACATACTTCACTCCTACATTTTCCTTAGATACAAAGCATGTTTTAGTTAAAATCACTTACAGTGGGCTCTCAGTCATGTCGAAGGCACTCCACAACTACCAAATCCATCTTTCTCCACCTTTGTCCACCATTTCTCAAATTTCCATATTAGGGTTCCACCTTCAAAAATTCTTACAAAATTATAGATAGCTCCAAATTAAATCTCTCTTCATGGATAACATTTACACCTCAAATACTCCCTAAGAAAAATAAAAAACCTTAGAAAGAATCACTTACTCACCAAAGAGGCACTATTCATCAAGTGCTTATATCTCTAATTTTAGGCATCCTTTTCCACTTTTGTCAGTTGGAATAACTTCAGGGGAGTAATGAAGGTCAAGAACTATATAAATTTTAGGGGATTTTAGGATAGAAGGAGAGAGAAAGAAGCAAAAATGTGAAAGGATCCTGTGGCTAAATGGCATCAGCCATTTTTAGTGGAGGGAGGAGAAGAGCTTTCTTTTATTCAATACACATGCCCACATGTCCTCTTAGGTGCACTAGCAAGGTGTATGGCCACGATCACACCACTTGTTGATCAGACAACCCAAATTAATTCTATTTTTTAAAATTTGAAAATTCTAAATAATTTCTTTAGACCTCCAAAAATTAGGATTCCAGTCCCAATAATCCTTAATTATATTCATTAAGGGCCTTACAAAACTTTAGCTCAAAACTCCTCTGGGAGATAGGGTTACTAATCACCCGTGTAATTCAAAAATTTCGTAAAAATATCAAATGACCTCAAAATATTAAAATTTCCAATAGACTCATTGGAATTTTTGAGCTTTAGGGTATAATATTTTTAGGTTTATTCAGGCACTTCCTAGAGTTGTCTCGGCACAACCCCAACTAAGGTCACTATTCATCAGTTCTCAGCCCGAAATGATTTATTGGTTTTGCTAAAATTTTTAATTCACTCTTTTTCATCACTTTTTGGTCGGTCAAAGTTTAGTTGACCAAAACCCCTTTTAGCTACTGACTTGCCCTTCAGTGCTCTGAACATCACTGTGTCGAGCTCAGGGGTACTATTCATTAAATGATGATTTTTGGGCATTACAACTCTTTCCCTCTTAAGAAATTTCATCCTCAAAATTTCTTATAGTCGTATGGTTAGTCACTTTCACTTGCCATTACTATACTTTTATTCTTTTCTCTTTCTATTAGGGTTAGACTTTCATATCTTTATGTATCTAATCTTGTATAGGTACACCTTCATTCTTTACTAGGTAAATTTCCTCTTGTCTAAGTTACTCCTGATGTGGGTGGAGCTCCCCCAACATGCTTTTAATATTATCACATTTCATTCCATTATCCTTCTACTATTAGAAAATACTAGACTGTGTACTTTCACTGCCTCCCCTCTTTCCATACTCTATTCCCAGTTAGAATGTTGAGCACTATAGAAGTGTCCTTACATACTCACCTTAATTCAATATCCCTTATCTCATTCATACTATTTACCCCATCTCATTATTGAAAGTAAATCTTTAATATTACTTTGACATTACAAAGTAATATCTTTGCTTAGCTTTTTTTTTTTTTTTTTTGCAATCTTCCTCATTTGAGCTCTCTTCTAGGAATTTTAGGTGTTAGGTTACACTTTCCTTCTTCTTATTCACTAACATTATCCTTGGCTCACTTTATCAAAATTTCACCCAGACTGACTTCCTTGCTCATTTTAAATGTAAACTATATTGCTCTTTCCCTCAGCTCTTTATTCTATTCAATAGTTTAACTACACTGTCGTCCTTTAAAATATCTCAAAACATCTAAATTCTTCAAATTCCTTTTAGATACTTAGTAGTTTCTCTACTCCATCCTTTATATAGCTGTTGTTTGTTTAATAGCCATGTAGTCCACTTCCCCTCTTAAGTTTAAAGGGGTATATTATTAGCCTGTATTCACCATAAATTATTGACTTACCTTTCATCACCTCATTCTTACTATATCCTTATAGGATTTTTACATTGACATCTAAATCCTCCCCTATACCTACTCATTGGTATCAACATTAGCTTCTATCCTCTTTCTACTCATGGTTTCTTTACCACTCTCTTTCTATTGCTACCACGTTATTCTTTTCTCTTTTCCTTCACTCTTTCAAGTCCCTTATGTATCAGGGCTATTATTATGCCATGCTTAATTTTTTATAACATATGCATAGGGTTTTCATCATAGGAAAACATGTCATGTATAATGTAAGTATGCAAATGCCAAGATGCAACCTAAGCCATATAATGCAATGCATGGGCCTAATAATAAATGCATCAAGAAAAACAATAGCCCTCATCTTTAGGGACCATTATAGTCTATTCATATCCTCAGTCCTATCCTAACTCTCTTACCACAATGTGTCTTGTGATTCACTCCTACTCATTATTGATGTCTCACTTTTATCCACTTCTAACTTCACCAACCTTATTTTCCTACTTAACTCTCATATTTCCTATTACTCCTTAATATTGGTGTCTTATACTTTAGTCCTATAACCTTCTATACCCTTTAAAAGTTGATAACAACTCTTTTAGCATACCTCAGGCTATAGGCAACAAATTGACTTATTCGTGGGTCACTCAATTTCCCTTTTCCATCTTCTGGGGGCATTTAATCTCACTAGATATAATCCTCCTATCATTCATTCCTTCTTGATAACCTTTGAGTCCACTCTACCATTTCCATCTCCTAAGGTTCCCTCAGGTTTCCCTTGTTCTTCTTATTAACTTCCTTATAGTATCATTTACCTTCTAATAGGTATTTAGGTTTCTAGAAAATATTCCTACTACTTAGCCTATCTTCACCTTTCCTTTCCTATCAAGGGCCTTAATCACCCGATAATCATCTTACGATCACTATTTAATATACAGGGGTACTATGCTTTCTTTTTTTTGAATGCTTTTATCCTCTGGTTACTTAATTAACCATGCCATCTCCTCTTACTATTCACAAAGTATATTACTCTTTTGTTAGAGCATTATTGCTCTTTCATGGCTTTATTAATAGCATCAGCAGCCTCAACTTAGGAGGAAGAGGATCACACCAAGTCGTAGCACCACTAAATTAGCCCATTGTTTTCTTTTCTAAGAAGTTCACATAATTATTTCATTAATTGTTTATCAGCACTCTACATTTACTAGTAGTGTAGCGATTGTCCATATTCAGAAATTCCTAAGGCACTCATGCATTACTGCCTAAGACCGTCTAAACCCAGTCTAATACCATTAAATGTAACACCCTCTGCCTATTCTAGAAGAAAATAGGCAAAGTGTACTACTTCCTATAAGGTCACCTATCCTTAGATTTCTTAGGGGCCTTTCGTTTAACTTCTACTTGGGTTTCTCCTATTAAGTATGGAAATTTTATTTAATAGTTCTGGTGATATGTGGGGAACCTCTCAAGCATATGACACTCACATGCCTAATCTTACTGCCAAATATCAGCCTAGGCTATTATTATAGCTAGGAGCTGGTTTCATACAACTATAGACTATCACACTAGTCGACTATACATCATATCACTTAACTACCTACAGTAACATGCACGAGTGCCTCTAGCTACTCAAGCATCACAATCGAATAAGATAATATCATACCTGGATAGTCTTTGGTTGCATTGCTGGTCGCCCTTATCATATCATCCAAAGTTACCACCTACGCATCAGACACTCGATACACTTAGTATACACTCAGTGGAGAATTTAACCAAACATACCATATATCATAACACAAACACACATATAATCAATTACTGATGCCCTCTGCTTATTATCTTATTAAGTTTTCTATTAAGATTTCCTATAGTTCCCTTTTAATTATGGAAATTATTAATTATTTAGCTTATATTACATTATCCAGACCCCTAACCTAGGTTTCAAATGTTACTCAAGAGTCATACTAACACACTACCATACTAGTTACTCTTTCTATTCTTAAGTTACATACTTTACATAACTTAACCATCCATTCTTATCATTCCCTGATTAATCTATCAAGTTAAGCTCTATCTGTTTGATATATAAGGAAGTTATTATCTGCTTTACTTGAATTAGTGGTTCTTTCTAAGTTCATCTAAGAAAGACATATAGTTTATTTACTTTATATAACTTATTTCTTCATGTATGTTTCCATATTTTAGCACCCTTCCATCAGTCTTTTTACTTCATTTAAGAATCTTACTAAGATTACATAAGTTTATTCAGTCTCTCTTTTTAGAACTTATCTCCTATTCTTAATGTATTTGCTCATAGGTTATCTCAATTATGATGTTTTCAATCCTAGTTCTTTCATTAATACCATTCAATCTATTCAAGTTTTTTAATTAACCCATTTATACCCTTAAGGTCCAGGAAAAACTCCCAACCACTGGATAACAGGAATTAGGTTGTGTAGTGGGCCCTATTTTAAGCCTTGGCAGCTGCGCCTACCCAGTCTAAGAACTAGACAAACAACAAGCTATACAATGACCCATATTTTGGACCTCAATGTCTATACACACCCTTCGCCTGATAGTAGGGATCAATTCTTAAGAACCTCCCAATATTAGAAAGGCAGATAGCAGGGATTAATCTGTGGACCTCCCAATATCTGTAAAGGGGATAATAGGGATCAGCCCTTTGAGACCTCCTAATATCCCAATTCAAATCATCACAAGCAACACATCTGGTGGAGAGCAAGGATTAGCCCCATGGGACCTCCTCATATCCACAAATGGATAGTAGGGATCAGTTCGTAGATCTCCTGATACCCATGAGTGGGTAGCAAGGATCAGTCCCTAGGCCTCCCAATACTCAGAGTGTCTAGGCTCAAATCAATATTCAACAACTGCACCTGCCATGCACAAGCTTAAATCCATATAGATTTAGCCTCTAACAGCTATTAATACCTAGTTGACCGGTCAACCTATCTAATGTATACTTAACCAGTAACCCACATTCCCTTTTAATTACTTTCACAGCCATTAGGTTCATTATTTGGATTATCCATAATAAAATATATTATCTTCATTGATCCTCTTGCTCATTTGTCAGTTAAATTCTATTTAATATCCTTCTAGTTTCTTTAAGTTACCATGTCCTCAATTCAAGTTTCATCATTTCCCTTAATATCATTCAAGTGTCTTTTATCTCATCATTTATTTGGTTCTAGTTGCTTTCTCTTGCCAAAGTATACTCATTTTACCTCACTTTCATTTACCCCAAAATATTTTATCCTATAGTTTCATGTTACCTTATCCTTATAGTTATCATAATTCAATTCCCAGGTTTAGTAATTTACCTTGACTATTATTATAATTACAATGATATTTTACTTCCTGCAGTGTTTAGGATATTAACTCAATATAGCTTTAGAGAATTCTTTACAATAATTGTGTCCTGCACATATCCCTAGGTCTTTGTTAATTATAATCTCCATTTTATATCCTGAATTCCACAAAATTTCCATTTGTTAGTTTTCTTAATTTCTTTTCATTCATTATTTATGTATTAATAGTCTCTTACCTTAACTTATAATTTATTCCTTCAGCTTTATTAATAATTTTAGAACTCTATTTCTAGTTCTAGCTCTAATTTAAACTAGGTAACCATTTTTCCTTTCCACCAAATATTTATTTAATTTATGTCTAAGTTAATAAGACATATTTATTAGTTCATTTCATTAGGTCATATTTTAGGATAGTTATGGGTCATTGTCATTTTCCTTAGATAGTTATAGGTCTTTTTTACGTAAAAGTTACTATTTATTTGGTAACTTTTTCTCACCAACTTCTTAGTCCAATTCCTTTTTCTTTCACCATAATCCATTATAACCTCAAGTAATATACACCATCTAACGTTACACCTATCTTAACCTACTTATCCATCATTTCAACTCCTAAAATCTTAAGCAACTTATCTTAATTAAACCCTTATTCTTGCACCTAACATTTTTCACTTTACTTATGATACATCATGTTCTCATGTGTCCACTTTACATACATCATCTTTACATTATACTTCATTAATTCTTGTCACATAACCATACAATTCCTTACTCATTCCATATCACTCACATGTTATACCTCATGTTACTATCCTAACATCCCATGCATTCATGCCATACATACATACCTATACCATGGCATATATGACATACATTTAGTCATACATGTATCACATACCTACACATCCTTTCTACATCCAAATCACATCCATAGCATCCTATAACCTCAAATTACACATCCTAGCATGTATTTCACATCCACATCACCATACATACCCATACGAACAAAACTTCCATACACACACACATACTTTAATCCTACATTTTCCTAACATACAAAGCATGTTTGAGTTAAATTCACTTACAGTGGGCTCCCAGTCATGTCGAAGCCACTCCACAACCACTAAATCCATCTTCCTCCACCTTTGTCCACCATTTCTTAAATTTCCATATTAGGGTTCCACCTTCAAAAATTCCTACAAAATTATACATAGCTCCAAATTGAAATCTCTCTTTATGGATATCTACATCTCAAATACTCCCCAAGAAAAATGAAAAACCCTGGAAAGAATCATTTACTCAACAAAGAGGCACTATTCATCAAGTGCTCATATCTCTAATTCTAGGCATCTTTTTCCACTTCTGTTAGTTGGAATAACTTTAAGGAGTCATAGAGGTCCAAAACTATATAAAATTTAGGAGATTTTGGGATGGAAGGAGAGACAAAGAAGCAAAAATGGGAGGGGTTCCTATGGCTAAATGGCGTTAGCCATTTTTTGTGGAGGGAGGAGGAGAGCTTTCTTTTATTCCATACACATGCACACATGTCCCCTTTGGTGCATTAGCAAAGTGTATGGCCACAATCGCACCATTTGTCGATCAGATGACCCAAATTAATTCTATTTTGTTTTAAACTTTGAAAATTCTAAATAATTTCTCTAGGCCTCCAAAAATCATGATTCTAGTCCCAAAAATGCTTAATTATATTCATTAAGGGCCCCATAAAATTTCAGCCTAAAACTCCTCTATGAGCTAGGGTTACTATTCACCTGCGTAATTTAAAAATTTCAAAAAAATATCAAATGACCTCAGAATATTGAAGTTCCTTTTCCAATAGACTCATTGGAATTTTTGAGCTTTAGGGTATGATATTTTTGGGTCCGTCCAGGCACAACCCCAATTAAGGTCACCATTCATTAGTTCTCAGCCTGAAATGATTTATTGGTTCTGTTAAAATTTTTAATTCACTCTTTTTCATCACTTTTTGGTCAATCAAAGTTCGGTTGACCAAAACCCCTTTTAACTATTGAGTTTCCCTTCAGTGCCCTAAACATCACTATGTCGAGCTCAGGGGTATTGTTCACTAAATGATGATTTTTCGAGCATTACATGATTAGTGTGTGAGAAATGCATATGTATGTATGTGCTTAAGGTATGGCTGAGTGGTGGGCATAAAGGGAATGTTAGTATACAAGTGTGGTTAATGAGACTTGGTAATGTAAATGATGTATGTACACAAGCAAATCAAACTAAAGGAGAACATTCAAGTGACAAGTCTTCCAAGTGGGCCAATCACAAGGAGTAAAGCCAAGAAGCTCAAGGAAGCTTATGAAAGCTTTATTAGTGGATATATGCAAGATCAAATAAAGCTTTAAGAACATGCAATTCAAGATTCAAAATAAGCTTCAATTGGATAACCTTAACTAGTTAACATTTCTCAAGTGTTTGGATCTTCTCAAAAGGCTTAGGAGTCATTTCTATAAGTTTATAAGTTGTTTTGATGTAATTTAGGCCTTGAACATTATTAGGCCAAAAAAATTTCCTTTTCTGTCACTAGTTTCCTTTTCGGTCACTGGGCCATTTTCATCATTTTTAGCTATCTTTTGGTC
>CANXYI011251529.1:0-10077 GCA_948208565.1 Hura crepitans | reverse complement strand
ATATGCTATAATAAGTGTGATCTCTCTGTGTAAATTTGATTAGGTCTGCATAGACTTAATGTCTTTGAAGGCAAGTATCTATATTAGTTCGCACAGCCTTATTTGCATGCGTGATAAGAGGCTCAATAGTCTGCATGGACTCCCTATCATAAGGGTTAAAGGTCCGCATGGACGTATAAATGATGGCTTATATGGTGAATCTTTGTTATGTCATTCATGATATGCAGTGTGTTTAGGATGAGCATGTTTATAATTTTGAATAATTATTTGTGCTAATGATTCAGATCTAACTAATTTGACTTGAGTGTTTTCTGAGTTGTTGATAGGGTATCACATTGAACTAGAAGTATGAGATGGACTTAGCTTTCCCTTAGCCGAAGTCCGCACAGACTTATAGTCATTGCCACTTATGTCTGCATAGACTTACAATCCTTGTCTTCCAGGTTCGTACGGACCCAACGGCATTGATGTAGGCCAGTTTTAGGACTTTAGCTTATTTCTTTGGTTTTGTACCATTTATATTTATTTACCTATTTTAGTGTTGTAATAGTTAGTAAATAACTAGTTTTATGCATTAAAATCTAACTTCCATGCCAAATTACTTATACGAAATCAAATGGTGTTTTTCTAATAAAATATATTTGTGTTCCCTTAATCAAAAGTCACAATTAAAATGTATTTCAATATAAGCCAATCTCCTAGAGATGGGAGTTGGACAATTACTACCAATTCCTATGGAATTACGGGTAATTATCAGGTCGAATAACAACTAATTAATAACCCGCTTTATGGATGTACAATGTACCTGCCATATTTCTTTTAAATACTGTAATTTACTCCTTTTACATAGAAAGGTGACATAACTGCTTTAAATATAATGCATGCTTGTTTGATAAGGGATTGATAAAAATTACAATATACATGGACAACATATTATTGGGGCATAAATAAGATCTAAAATTCCAAACCTTTCTAGTATAAAAGATCAGAGGTCTTAGTGTAGAGGCTAGGTGGCGACTCCACTAACCACTCTCGTTCCCAATAAAAATATCATAATCTCTATAGTTATAGAGAGGTGTGAAGCTTATAAAAGTGTGTTTTTTATATGTAGATTACTATTCAAAAATTTGGGATAGTGCCCGATATAGTTATTATGCTACCAAAATTTTGGCTCAAAGATTCTCTAATTTTGAATATATGACTTGATTTGAAAAGTTTTTGAAAACTTGTATTTTCACAAGAGTAATCTTTTGATAAGAATATTTTATAACAAGAAATTGTATAACAGAGTTTAGATATCTTGAGATGTGTGCACCTCTTACTTAGGCTCAATAATCGGCCGGTGATCGAACTAGGTAAAGGGTGTCACATAAACACTTTATGATTTCCTCTATATTGTGATTTTATACCATTGTTTATGACATTGCAAACAATATTATAAATGCCTTATTATATTAAATCATGAGATTTAAATACATGAATATATCCCTATTAAATGAGCTCTAGGGCATACAACTAACATTAATGAGATAGCCTATTATCTAATGATAGGCATAATAAAGATCATACGTAATACCTTGTATCCAATTAATAGTCAGTTTAAATACATGATGTCACTTATCTTGCTCGATATTCAATTCCCCTCTCGTCTATTTGTTGCTCTATTAGATTGATTCAATATGGTCATTTTATTTTAATTCAAGTGATAATAGAACCATTTTACCCTTTATATATACAACATACATACACCACACTCAATTAACTCATGTAAAAATATAACAAAAGTATTACTAATATATGTTAATCATTTTGTATGGTTGTTATCTACATACTTTGTAACAACCCGAAAATCTCAACTTTTATGAATAGTACTTACCCGAGATGAATAATGTTTTTAAAACCCGTAATACCTTGAAGCTATCAGATTAAAGTATTAATCATAAAATAATTTTAGGCAAAGTTTGAAATCAATCAAAAGTCATTTGATTAGTTAAAAATGCTAATTAAGTTTTTACAGCAATGTCTTATGAATAGTGACTAAGGCAAAGCTGAACCGTAAAATATTTTAAAAGTTGCTCAGAAAATTATGGGACTTATAGGACTTCATAAAAAAAATTTTAATTAGCCTATTGGCACTAGAATTGAAATTTTTGGAGGTTGGAAAGTATTTTATCTAAAAATTGGGTAACATAAAAATAATGTAATAATTCACTTTTTTTTTGTGATTTTCGAGCTCCGATTTTTAGAGGCTTATAAAGTGTTAATTAAATAAATTTTTAGGAGTAAAATTGTGAAAGAAAATGAGTGTCAAGTTTAAAAAATGGAAGAAAAGTGAAAAGGAATTAATTTTAATTAAAAATCCTATGTATATGGTCAAAATACCATTCTTGGTCAACTATTGAATAGTGCCTATCACTCACCTCTCTTCCCCATTCCAATCGACTCTTCAAAGGAAGAAATTTCAATTTTTATTCTTCTTAATTCTTCCATTTTATCTAGTTATAAGCCACCAAAATTGAATGACCATGCCTCTATAGCCTTTAGAGTTCAGGTGAAGCGGAATTTTGCAGAAAAATAAGATGGAATGCTAGATTTTCATGCTTTATGAATAGTAAACCGAAAATTTTTGTGGTAAGCTTTTTTGAATTCTAACATTTTTCTTATGTTCTTAGGGTGCCCAAGAGTTGATATATGTGGTCGTTTTAATTTTTTATGCACATATGATTTTATATGATTTTTATAAATCAAATTTGTAATGGGTAGTTGAGAAAATGGACAAGGCTTGGGATAAAGGGAAATCAAAAGTTTGAGCAGCCATTGAGGTGGCATTGTGATTGTTTTGGTATGTGAAATTGATTTAAATCGTGTATAATTGCTTATGCCTTAAAGTTACATAATAATAAATGTGTATGTAAAAGGTATTTAATGAGTTTAAAATTATTAATTATGCATTTACTAGCATCTAGAATGTTTATAATGGCATGTATGATGTATAGAATATGTGTGACATGTTGATAATGGTATTGAGGATTGGTATTGCATGGTGGCTGAATGGCCCTAATGAAGCTAAATGTGTATATGCTTATTTATTGTTTGTGCACAATATGGAATATGTTGGTTTGAACTAGAATGATAGTTAGATGCATTGAAATGATGAAGTTGTGCTATTTTGTTATGTTGGAAGCCTCATGGTCGAATGGCCTTATTAGATGTTAATGTTTGTGTGATATGTTATAATAAACCTAAAAGAACGTTAAGTATGGAAGTTAACATATTAGTTATATAATAATGATTATATTGATTTTAGTTGTATGATTTTGCATGAATGCACATGATGTATGCATGTATAAGGTTGTATGCTACCTTAAGCAAGATTTGGGATTTATAAACATTCTTATATAGTGCATTATGTAAAGATATGGATTTTTGTGCATGTTGAGAGCTTAGTGGCCGAATGGTCACAATGGGTAAAACTAAATGTGAAAATGCTTTAAGTTAAGCATGAAGTGGTCATTTATGGTTAAATACTTGATAATGATCATTATATGGTAAAAGTAAGGTTAGCAAGGATAATTTGAGCATGTATGACTACATGTTTGCAAATATAGACATTTGAATGTGGCATTTCATTAACATGATGTATATGAACATAATTAATATCTAAAAAAGGCTTAATTACTTAATATGGTCATTTGTCGACCTTACCATGTTTAAAAGCTATTGTAAGCTTATTTTAAATGGTGCAACTAAAAGAAATATGTTAATAGCCCATATGCTTAACAACTTAGATGGATAGGTTAATCAGTCAACTAGGGGTATAGTAGCTGCTACTAGGGCACTACGGTGCTTTTTCATGTTTTTAGTTTACGAGTTCACTTTTAGTCTAACCCAAAGGTCCACATATGTTTGATTTTCATATCTATGTTGGTAGATGAACTTCAGTTCATAAATGGTTATAATGGCTATCATGTTATGTTTGATCTTTGGATCCACATTAATAGATAAACCTTCAAGTTCATAGAGGTTGTACTAGTCGTTCACCTCTATTATCCATAGGACATGTGTTTTGGTTATATAGGCAATTAATAATAACTTAATGAAATACTTAACAATGGATTTTCCTTTATACATGGAATTACTAAATTTTCATGTGGAATACATATTTATGTTAATATGTGATTACATTACTTTTCAATGGGTGCTTAACTCGTGTATGGTTATGTAGCATTTTACAAATCATGGTTTTATGCATGTTGTGAAAAAAAAAAGAGAAAATGGTTATATTTAATAATAATGTGGCTTATTACATGTTTTACTTTGATTTCATCACTAAGCAAAATGCTTAGCACACTATTTTATTTGTGATGCATAGCTGAAAAGGACAATTGAGCCTAAGCCTTTAGATATCTAGAAAAGTAAGAGAATGCCATTATTTTGGTACTTTTTTATATATGTAGTTAGATTATGAGATGTATAGACATAGAAAAAGCACTCTTAAGTTAGATGTAATTAGTCTTGGGCCTAAAAAATAATGTTTTTGAAAGTTAAACTTGTATATGGTTTGTAACTTTATTTTAGAGATTTTGAACTATTTTATGCATGATTGTTATCTCTTTCTAAGGTTAAGACTGTGTTGATGTTAATTGTTAGTTCCGAGTGATCAGTAGGATTCAAGAGTTAAGAGAATTTATTGAGAAACATTGTAGAAGTGTTTTTCTTGATTACAGGTTACTATTCAAAATTTGGGAAAGTGCCTAGTATAGCCGTTATGCTACCAAAATTTTGGCACAAGGATTCACAAATTTAAATATGTAACTCAATTTTTGAAAAGTTTTTGAAAACTCATATTTTGGTGTTTAAGTGTGCATGTTCAAATATTTAAAAATTATGTTACAAGTGATGAGATTAGATATCATGTTATATAAGCACTCCTTAATTGTGTTTGGTGGATGGATCATGTAAAGGGTGTTACATCTTATGGCATTAGAGCACCGATTTAGGCATTCTTAGGCAATATAAGAGTGTTATAGGAGTTAAGTCTATACATAACATAATTTAATGACACTGAGGCTTATCAATTATTCTTGTGCCTACATTTATGATGAGTGGACCTCGTAAAGAGGAAGAATGGAACACCCCCTGCCTATTTTGCTAGAAAACAAACAAAGGACATTACTTCCCAGAGGTCACCCATCCTTAGATTTCTCTAGGCGGCTTTCGTTTAACTTCTACTAAGGTTTATCCTATCCTGTGTGAAAATTTTAGTTAATAGAATTAATAGTCTATGATATGCTTCCCAGGTATATGACATTCATACGCTTGGTCTTACATCCAATTATTAGCCTAAGCTATTGCCTATAGCTATAAACTCTTTTTCTTTAGTTATAGGCCAATATGCAAACGGTCTAAGCATAATATTACCCAACAACCTCATTAACATGCATGAGTGCCTCTATCTACTAAAACATATCAATTTGAAAGGACATCATCTTACCTGGATAGTTTTTGACTACACTATTGGTCACCCTTACAACACTATTCGAACTTATTACTTGTGCATCGAACAACCAATACACTGAGTATACACTCAGTGGTGAATTTAACCAAACTATATTGTACCATAAACTTAGTCATACACACAATCAATTCTCTAATAACAACTAATTATTACCCAAGTCTTTATCCATAGATTTTCCTATCATCTTAAGCCTCTCTTAAGGCAATATTTTGAGAATGCTCACTAGTTTAATCATGCTATATCATATCGACCTTTAACCTATATTTTCTGATATTCTTTCTATCCTTACTTATTATTTCATTAATATACCTTCATGTAATTATCTTTCCTAAGACTCGTGTTACCGAATTTAGATAGTTTGTCAACTTATTTTCATTATTACTTAATCATCCTACTCTATTAAGTCCTTTATCATTCTGATATGGAATTTATTTGGTGTTTGACTTTGATTAAGTAATCCATTCAAGGTTTATTCATGATGGTCTCACCCTTTTATAACTTATCCTCTTTCAATATGCTTTTATTATCCATCCTTGTTCCATGAATCCTTTACTTCCTTTAGGATTTATCCCAAAATTATATGTGCTTATTGAGTATCCTTTTGTAGCCTATTTTCTATTCTTATTGATTTTACTCATAGGTTGTCTTAAGTATTAAGGCAAAGAAATCAATTTTTTTATTAATGTCATTAAATCCATTCAAGTTTCTTAGTTATTCCATTTAAAACCCTTAAGATTTAGGAAGAACTCCCAACCACTAGATATCAGGAATCATGTTATGCAGTAGGCCCTATTTTAGGCCTCGGTAGCTGCACTTACCTATTCTAAGAATCGGATAGATATTAACCTATACAGTGGCCTACATTTTGGTCCTCGGTGTCTATACACACCCTTTATCTGATAGCAGGAATCAATTCCTTAGAACCTCCCAATACTAGAACAACAGATAGCAAGGATCAGTCCAAGGACCTCCCAATATCTATAAAGGGTATAGTAGGGATCACCCTCATGGGACCTCCCAATATCCCAATACATATCCTCACAAGCAATATATATGGTGGATAGTAGGGATTAGCCCTGTGGGACCTCCTAATATTCACAAGTGGGTAGTAGGGATCAATCCGTAAACCTCCTAATAACTGAACCATGCAGACTCAAATGAATACTCAGTGGCTACACGCACTATACATAGGCAAATATCTATTCAGACTCAACTTCTAGCAGCTACTAATCCCTAGTTGACCGATCAACCTATCTAGGGTATACTTGCCCAGTGGCCAATATCCATTTTATTTATTTGTACAACCATCACTCATTAATTTCATTATTTAAATATCCATAACGGAACCAATACCCTTATTTTATTCATATGTTAGTTTTTAATTTAAACTACTTATTCAGTGCCACTCCAGCTTCACTAGTTTCCTATATTCCCAACTCATGTTTCATTTTCTTTATTAACATCATCCAATCCTCTTTATCTCATTTCTATATTTGGTTCTTGTTCCCTTTTTACTCTTAGGATCTTGATGGTACTTTATTATTTGTAATACTCAATGTTAAGCTTAGTGTATTACCATGATACTCTTTGTAATAATTATATCACATGAATATATTTGATGTCTTATTAGATATACTTTCACTTTATACCTAAATTCTTTAAAATTATCATCCATTTATTCATTCAATTTTGTTTATCTATAAATTATGCATTAATAGTAATTTTTCCCTTATCATGTAATTTTACTCTTCAGCACTTTGGAAAGTGTAGCTTTATTTTTAAGTTTAATCAACTTATAATCTTTCTCCTTTACCAGTCGTCTATTTAGATTATTTCCATGTCGGTAAGACATAGTTATCAACTTATTTTATCTAATTTATTTTCATGAGGCAGTTATGGGTCACTTTTATTTTCCTAGATAGTTATAGGTCTTTTTACGTAAATGTTACTATTCATTTGTTAATTTCTTTTACTATTCATTTGGTTATTTTCCATTGTTTCCTTACCTCATACCATTATATCTTAAGGTATTCCATACCATTAAACATTACTTTTATATTATCATACCTAAACATCATTTCTAACATAAATTCTTAACAACACCTATCAATTAAATTCTTAAACTTATACTTAGCACTATATGCTATGCTTATTTTATACCATATCTTTACATTTCAATCTCACATTTCATTATCCCTACATCATGCCTTATCACATTTTAACCCATAACCATACACATATGCCTATATTTTATGTCACTTCCATATCATTTCTCACATTACCATCCTAATATCCCATGTATTCATGCCATATGCCCATGTACATGCCATGACATACATTCA
This sequence comes from Hura crepitans, assembly GCA_948208565.1. Classification (NCBI taxonomy): domain Eukaryota; kingdom Viridiplantae; phylum Streptophyta; class Magnoliopsida; order Malpighiales; family Euphorbiaceae; genus Hura; species Hura crepitans. Next base: position 2,217 of record CANXYI011251529.1, on the reverse strand, counting down.
ATCATACATACATCACATACTTTCAAATACTTTTCATATCCAAAACATGTCAACATCATCTTATATACTCTAATTACCCATCTTAGCATGTATAACACTTCTAAATTACCATACACACATACACTACTATAACTTCTATACACACACCCATGCCTCCAATGCTACATTTCTCTAAAATATAAAGCATGTTTCAGCTAAATTAACTTACAGTGGACTCTCAGTCATGTCAAAGCCTTTCCAGAACCATCAATTCCATCTTCCTTCACCATTTTCCACCATTTCTCAAAATGGCATATTAGGGTTCATCATTTGAAAATTCCTACAAAATTTCGCAGAACTCCAAACTGAAATCTTTCTTCACATATGACATCTACACTTCAAATACTTTCTAAGAAAAATAATAAACCTTAGAAAAAATAACTTAACCACAAAAAGTTACTATTCACTCCATCCTTATAACTTTAATTCTAGGCCACCTTTCTAAGTTTTGTCACTTAGAGAATGCTTTGGGGATTATGGAAGCTAAAATTCATATAATTTTCTTGAGTTCTTATGGTGTAAAGAGAGAGAAAATAGAGCAAAAATGGGGGGGAGAAGCCATGAAAGGTGGCATTGGCTTTTATTTGATCAAGGGAGGAGATGGTTTTATTTTCATCCCATACACATGCACACATGTACACTTAGATGTATTAGCAAGATGTATGGCCTTGATCGTGCTACTTATCAATCAGACAGCCTAAATTAATTATATTTCCTTTTAAACTTTGAAAATTCTAAATAATTTCTCTAGACCTCTAAAAGTTATGATTCAACTACCAATAATTCTCGATAATGCCTATTAAGGGTCCCGTAAAATTTCAAGTCAAAATTCCTTCGGGAGTTAGTGTTACTATTCACTCACTAAATTTAAAAATTTTGAATAAATATCAAATGACCTCTTAATATTAAAATTCCTTCTCTAATAGACTCATTAGAATTTTTGAGCTTCAGGGTATGATATTTTCCGGTCTATTTAGGTAGTTCTCAGAGCTATCTCAGTACAACTTAACTCAAGTCGATATTCACTAGTTCTCAATTCGAAATGATTTATTAGTTCCACTAAAATTTTTAATTCACTTGTTTTCATCATTTTTTGGTCAATCAAAGTTTGATTGACCAATACCCCTTTTGACTACTATGTGACCCTTCAGTGTCCTAAAAGACACTGTATTTAGCTCGGGAATACTTTTCACAAAATGATGATTTTTTCAGGCATTACAAAGAAAACCAAGCTTCCTTGTCCATAGGATAAGAGTTAGATAAATTTTCCTCAGTATCTTGTAGTGTAACTAAGTAGATGTCATTAGCAACCTAGGATCCACCAGCATTTTTACAAGAGATGCTACAACTGTTATGGTAGGCTACAATGGCTGCTCTACCACTAGCACCACAGTGGTAGGATATTCTTTTAGCTCTCTAAAAAACTTATCTAGAGAGAGTTAAAAGAATAAAAGCTGAAGATTTCAGGGGGAAAGGAGAAGTTAATCCTGGAACAATTGAGTGCTAGTTAGGTTGCACCTAAAAGATAATGAAACAGATGCACTGTACACCTACAAAGAAATTAATCTTTGCCATATCCTTACTTTAAGAAGAAGCCTCAAAATGGTGGGATAATCTGGCAAAATACAAGACAGAAGATGAGCTAACTTGGGACTTTTTCCTAGAAGAGTGCTACAAGAAATATATACTTGAGGACTATTTGAAAGACAGAAGGCAGCAATTTATGGATCTCAGACAAGAGCAAAAGTCTGTGGGGGAGTATGAGAATGACTTCTCTATGTTTAGCTACTATGCTAAGGACACTATTACCATAGAGGCTAATAAGTGCAAGTAGTTTGAAAAAGGATTACATGTTGAGATTAAGTCTCAAGTGGTTCTTATAAAGATTAAAGACTTTAATCAACTGGTTACAATCTATCATTCGATAGAGAAAATGCAAAAGGAGAAGTGGGAATACTATCAAAAGAAAAGATCCTCTAGTCCTAGAGCATCTAGTTTTGCATAGTAGTTAAGCAAAAGGTTTAGAGGTAGTCAGTTTGAGGCACTACAACAATCTCAGAAGCAAGGTCAATCTCAGAAAATAGACTAAGGGAACTAGAATAAGGGTAAGACTGGTCAGCAGTCATAGACAGTTAGTACACCTAGTTTCATAGTTAAAGGTGATCAGGTTCCTCAGTG
>CANXYI011251288.1:0-14425 GCA_948208565.1 Hura crepitans | reverse complement strand
ATATATATATATATATATATATATATATATATATATAATCTTATTTTCTATTTGTAGCCTATATATATACATATTTGTACCAATAAATACTTTTATTTTTATACTTCAAACATTTATTCAGCTTATATTAACACTTTCTTTAATTTGTAGACTTTCAAAAGTTTATCAATTTCTCTTATATGCTATCTTATCATTATACATTTAATCTCACATAAACCTATCAATTATTTACTTAATTTCAATTTACCAATTTCTTATGAACTTCGAATTAATTTACTCTTTACATATAATTACTTATACCTTTTATTTACCATTTACATGTCTTATTCATGTCACCTTTCAATTTACAAATTTGTGCTTAAATTTTCATATTATACAACTATTCATATCATGAAATACTAGTATTTTCTTTAACTTTTACTTATAAATTTATTTATTTTGCTCTTAGCATTTATAATTTAAACCTTTTTAATTATTTATTTAATTCTTCTATTTAATCATTCTTCCATATCTAAATACCTTTAAATATTTAAATAAACTTCTTAGTCTCTTATTTTAGTAACTTCAATTTCATACACTCACTTGTAATTATTTTATCCATCTTTTGCCAATTTTTATAATTCCAGTCTTTAATTGCTTCTAATTTACCCATATCACTTAATTTTATTTCTTATTATTTACATTTCTTACACGCATTATTTTTCACATTACAAATTTATACCTAAACATGTATGCTTTATATCACACGTGTTTATGCTCAAATTATTTATTATCACCTTAGTTTATAACTTCTCTTTTCTAATTGTCAAACCTTCACTTTTTACCCTTTAATTCTCTTTACTCATTATTCATTTTTATTGTTTTCACATATATTCGTTACCTTACGTTCTAATTATTATTTTACAACATCTTCAGTTAAATTATATATTTATTCTTTTATATTCTCTTTATGATTTATTTATATTATTTTAGGAACACATTTTTCATATATACATATCTTTAATTAATAATCTTATTAAACTTCTAAATTTCTCATAATAATTTTTCCCTTTCAATTATACCTTTTTACTTTTAATTTATTTTGTTTTAAATTAAATAATTAAACCGCCATATACAATATTTAGAACTCTTGTCAATTTATCGATAAATGTTAACTTTACCTTATACCAATTTCCTACTTACATTAATCACTTATTATACAAATTATTTAACTCTATTTAAGTATATTAATATTTTCTTAATTCTTTCATTACCCAATTTATCTTTTTCTTCATATATAATTAATTAATCTAATTTACATAACTTAATTTCAACTACAATTTTCCTTTTTAATCCATTTTCTTCTTTCGATATTTATGTTATTCCATATTAATATTTATTCTTAATACACTATTTTTCCTTGTCCTATACATAAACACACATATATATACTTAATCCTCACTTTAATCTTATACATTACCTTCCCATCATTTATTGTTTTAACATTAATTCTAAATAGAATAGAGAGCATTAATGAATTTTCTCTGCATCATGGTATCAGAGCTACCGGTTGTGATGTTGGGACCACCCGCAAATGTCTGCATATACTCACGCTCTAGGCTTCCCGCTATGTTCGGCCTTGGGCGTGAGGGGGTATGTTGAATATCCCACATCAGTTAATTATAAGATGGTTGTGCTTCTTATAATGGCATGTGCAATCCTTTCCCTTTGAGTTAGCTTTTGGGGTGAGTTAAGCACGAGTCCATTTTCTTAACAAATTCCTAATAATTATCCTTCTATTTCCACAATATATATTTTTGCTTAACTAAAATTTTAATCAAATTCACTATTTCTCTTTTTATATGAAATTCTAAACTTTTTACATTTTACTCATTTCACTTATTTACCTACCCTTTGACAATTTATTTTCCTTATTAAATTACCTCATTGACAATATTTCTTTGGCTTAATAACTATATCTTTATGTACAAAATTCTTAGGTTACACGTAATCATCATTTCGACTTTTTCTAAAGAAATTTCTAACTATTGTTCTTTTATAATTAAATCATTATTTACAATACATTTTCCATATAATAAAATCGTGAAAATGTAACTAGCTAACATTTTATTTTCATTTCATCTTTCTTATATATGTATTAGGCCATTTAGGATTTTTATTTCTTTTAAAAACATTATATCAATTGCATAAACTCTCGTGCTATAAATTAAATCTTTAATCTCCATGTCTTAGTTATTTATCAAAAATATACCTAATACTTTTACTAGCACTAATTTTGGCCCATTAATCAAATGCACTTTTATCTCATTTAACATGTGAATTCTTTATGTAGCTTGTCTTAATTACATTTAAATAGCATATTTCCACAATTGTTTTCATTTATTCATATATCTACTTAACAATCATCAATTCTTATGATCTAACATGTACTTAATTTAAAAAAAATAATGGGAAACAGTTACATTTTTTGAAGTTTACTCCATTCATCTCACTTTACTATCTTCTCATTTAAAATTCCACCTTCAAGTCCACTTCCATAACAATTTTCCTCAAAGAGAAATTCATCAAAAATTCAATTATATTCACGCCACCACATTAACTTCATAATTACACCATTAAAGACTAAGGTTACCTATTAAAACCCTTAAAACTAAATAAATAACCAACTTACCTCCAAATCACCAACTTCCCTTCCATCTCCTTTTTCCTTTCTTCGAGTTCCCTTATCCAAAATTATGGGATGAAAAAGAGGCTAGAACATTGCAAACTATCACTTGGAAGAAATCTTTGGTGTATAAGTATGATGGAAAATTGAAAAAGAAATGGTGGAAAGGATGAGTAGTATAATTCGGCCATCATTTTTTTTAAGGAAAAAAACGTGTTCATCTTGTCTAAAACCTCCAAAAGAAGACAACTTATAACTATTTATAGTGCAAGTTGGAGGATGAAGATTAAATTGCTAAAAAAAAAATCTAAGGCCCTCATATTATCCCAATAAAAATCTTTTCCTTATTTATCATTTTCATTAATTAGGTATAGATTTTTTATCATCATTTTTGGGTACTTGTAGAGCCATGATTTAGTTGATCACTATTCACTCATATGGCTATAATTAATCCCTGCACAATTACCCCATTATTTTTCTTTTTTATTCCTTTATTTCTTATAATTTATTTTTAATTATTCCATCACCCATAAATTTTAAACTTCATGATTTTTAGACGTTTTAGAATATTTAAGTATTTGCATGTTCAACTTCCAAGTCAATCTAGTCAAAATTGTTGAATTTATGATTCTGCCTTAATCAGTTTACTATTCATTTTTTATTGGATCTCGAATTTTACTTTCAACTTTAACCTACTTAGCATCCTTATTTTCACCTCAAAATTCTAGTATAAATTATACTTTATCTAGCTAGGTTAGTTCCACTCGAGTCCCAAAAATTACTATTCTCGACTAGGGGAGTTACTATTCATCATAGTTTACTTTTCGAGCCTTATTTCCACATGTCCTCATTTTTTATTGACCAATCCTTGTTTATTATCACTTTTCTCATACTTGTGCTCCATTATTTACCGTGTAATATGAATTTTCAATTTTTCCTATGACTTTCTCTTAAAATCCCTTTTACCTATAGACCATTTTCACTTAGTTGTTCATGCCAACGGGCTCTACTCGATCTATATATCTCATTTATTCCCCACTTTTTTATCTAATTCCTTTTCTAACCATTTGTAAAATCGAATCAAAAATCGGAGTGTGACAAAAGACATACAACATAGGCACCACTAACAAGAATGATGAGATGAAAGCCCTTATTAAAGAAGCAACAATAATAGCGGTGTCTCAGCTTAAATTGCATATAATCATATTGTTTCAATAATTAACTCTGCAAACTCAAGAACTCTTTTATGAATCCACTCACAATTAAAGAAAATAGTTGATGCTGGAATTTGCAATAGTAATAACCTTGAAATCCTGCATCAAATACGAGAAAACCATCATAATCTGCCTCCTTAAAATGTAGTGCCATGGTATAATAAATTGGTTTTCTAATGTTTAATGGAATAAAGGAGCAAGTGGATACCAAGTTGCAGCAGCTAGTAGCCTTAATACACAGTTTATCACATGAAAATAAGGTGGAGACTAATGACCAGGGTGAGAATTCAAGAATCTGGTTAGGGCAAAATAATAGCAACAAAAGTTTAGGAACTCACAATGGTAGTATTAAAGGTGATATAATGCACATATATACCAAACTAAACTTTCCTACATATGATAGGTATAAAGGTCTATTGGATTTGAGAAGCACTTAGAAGAACGTTGGTTTTACAACAATCCAATTCTTTGAACTGGGTGTCTAGCTTCAATTTGATTTGTGTGTTTATGTTATAAATGAAATAAAAATATTTAGCATGGACTTTGCCGGACGAAATCAGTAAGAACATGCAATAAATTGGAGCAATTATTTGTTAAATTTGAAGATTTATTTTAAGAGCCAACATGGCTACTGCCTATTCGGATTTGTAGCCATCGATGAATTTGGTCTTAGCAATATTTTGAGCTTGAGGACAAGCTTTTTCTCCAAGAGGAGAGTAATGTTATGCCTGTAATAAGTAAAAGTTGGAAAGAAGTCCAACCATAATTAATAATGATAATTTTAAAAGTTTTCATAATTAGGAGATTTTATTTTATTTAGTAAGTATTTTCATTTTAGCAAGATTTTCAAAATATTTGTTTTCTTATTATAATGTTTTCTCATTAGAAAAGAATTCATAACTTTTTAGTTAAAAAAAATTATTTTACTATCATTGTAATTTTGAGAGGAAGCAAGATTTAAAAAAAAAATCTTATTTTACTAGCGCTTTTATATGTAATTGTAAGAAGCAAGTTGCTAAACTTCTTGAATAAAACTGTGAGCATTTGTACCAAGCGAACCGTACTTGGCTCATTATTATTAAGAGGCATCTAAGAAGAAGTTTAATTGATGGATTAAAAGAAGCATCTAAAAAATCAAAGCCGTTCTCTTTTCTCTCCCATTTAGTTCCTGAATGCTCAAGCTTGAGATATGATCAAACTGAAACATCATTACATGATTCAAGCCCTTTAACCCAAACACAAATTTAGGCTACTCTTGGAGTGACACATCGTTGAAGAATGAATTAGTTAGTTGGTTGGTTGTTATTCTGTTATTCTATTACTTGGCAGAAGTCTATCTTAGTTAGTTGCAATTTGTTAAGTTTGTTAGGTAGTTTTAAGCTGTTAACTTCTGAGTCTTATTCTAGCTTTTTCTAAAGTATTCATAGATCATAGGATCTATATATATGCAAATTGTACTCAATACAATCAAGTGAATCATTTTTTCCTTCAACTCTGAATATGTTATCAGAGCTACTCTCGATCAGTTAATTTTTTCTCTAATTCCTTTCTTTTTGTTCTTCCATTCATTCATCAACAATGGCTGGAAATCGCAACAATATGTTGTTTGGATCTAAAAATCCAGGAGCAATGATTGTGTTTATTGTGCTCATTAGAAATAACTATCAAACATAAAGCAGGGTAATGAAAATAGCTCTTACAGCAAAGAAAAAGCTAGGTTTCATCAATGGAAAAGTCAGGGAGCCGCTAGAGAATTCAAAAGAATATGAAGATTGGTATAGCTCCAATGCTATAGTAATCTCATGGATTCTGAGTTCTTTATCTAAAGATCTCTATAAATCCTTTATGTATTCAACATTTGCTAAAGATCTTTGGGAAAAATTGGAAAGAAGATTTGGAAAAGCAAATTTACCACAGAGATACCAGATCAAGAGAGAAATAGCTTCAATCACTCAAGGTAATAATATAGTTTCAACCTATTTTACAAAATTAAGCAGACTATGGGATGAACTAAGCTATATTAAGCCAATGCCACAATATGTGTGTAGATGTACTTATGGAACTTTAAGAGAAATAGAGGAGATTAATGAGTCTGACAGGTGATTCAGTTTCTGATAGGACTTAATAAAGCCTATGATGGAGCAAAGAACCAAATCTTACTATTAGACCCTATGCGAAACATAGATAGAGTATACTCAATGATTCTAAATGTTAAAAGGCAAAAACAAATTCACATAAATACAATAGACAATGTTGACAGTAGTGCCATGATGATTGAGGGACGAAATGGAAAGAATGAATATGGATTAGGAAGGCAATACTCTAAAAGGAGAGATTTTGGAAAGAAAGAAGACAAACACTGTAACTTCTATAATGTAGATGGACATATTAGAGACACATGTTTCAAGATTTATGGGTATCCAGAATGGTATAAAGAGTTCAAGTTATAGCAAAAAAGGAAAGCAGTTTATAAAGGAAGGGCAAACATGGTGAACTCACCAATTGATGATAAAGAAGTTAAATGCAAAGAAAACCAGTAATCAAAGGGACTTAGTAGCATGCAAGAGCTCATCAAGTAGGAATTGGCCAGGATGTTCAAAAGAGAGGGCATAATGGAGACTGACTCAGTCAATTTTGTGAAGTTGCAAGATTTTGCAGGTAATATTGAACACTATCAGTATAAAATGTCTAACCCATATTAGATTGTAGATACAGGTGCTAATAACCACATTTATTCAGATATTTCTTTGTTTCATGACATTAAACCAATTGACCAAACATATTCTATACATTTGCCTGATGGGTTAATAAAAATAGTTAAACAAGTGGGCTGTATAAACTCATCCTAATTTTTTACTTTGTCAAATGTATTCCATGTGCCATCCTTCAAACACAACCTACTTTCTATACACAAGATGATAAAACTTAACTCTATTGGAGTATATTTTTATGCTGATGTTTGCATATTATAGATCTTGAAGACTGAATATATACTGGCTGTTGGGAGAATAATTAGAGGTTTGTATATACTGGATAAGGATTCATTCTCAGAAGGTGTCATTAGTAGCTATATTAGATCAATAAGTTTGAACTTGTCCATTGTAAATAAAAAAAATGATTCTAATTTGTGGCACAAAAGATTGAGACACCATGGACATAATATAATGAAATAATTATGTTCTATAATAAAATTCAATGATGTTACTGATAAAGTTCTTAGTGATGTATGTACTCAATCAAATAGACCAAAATGCCATTTCAAATGAGTAAGTCAAGTAGCTGTGAGTTGTTTAATATGCTACACATGGATGTATGCAGTCCTTATAGTCAACAGTCATTAACTGGAGCACATTTTTTCTTGACCATAGTAAAGGACTATAGTAAAGCTATATGGACATTTTTACTACAACATAAGTCACAGACATTCTATGTCATATCAAACTTCTTAAGGATGATCAAAACACAATTTAGGGCAGTAGTTAAAATAATGAGTGATAATGGCACAGAATTCATCAATCACTCTTGTAGAAATTTATTCCATGAATATGGCATTATTCATCAAACATCATGTGCATACAGTGCTCAACAAAATGGGTCAGTTGAAAGGAGAAATAGACATATAGTTCAAGTAGCTAGAGCTTTATTACACCAAGCCTCACTATCTAACATTTTCTAAGGAGAAGCAATTCTACATGCAACATATCTCATAAATAGATTGTCCTCATCTGTTTTAGGGTGGAAGTCTCCATATCAGGTGCTTTTTAATAAAAGGCCTAATTATTATGGCTTAAAGATATTTGGATGTCTAGCATTTGCTACTTTAATTAAGCCTAGAAGAGATAAGTTCAGTTCTAGAGCATCAAAGTGCATTTTCCTAGGATTTGAAAATGGAAAGAAAGGATATAAACTGTATGATTTGGAGACAAAACAAGTTGAAATAGCTAGAGATGTTGTGTTTTCTGAAACTCAATTTCCCTACAATGAATCTGTTGAGTCATCTCATACACCTTTACCAACAATTCCTAGAAATACAGATAACACTAATGATTTAGAATCAGATAGTGATAGTCCTCCAACTCATACATTAAGTCCTTTACCTAATTCTCTCACTACTGAAGTTTCTTCAAGACTTCATAGAAAGAGAAATCCACCCCTCTGGCATAATGACTACATTATCAAAGCTACATCATCTATTATGCATTCTTCTTCTTCTACACTACCACTAGTTTCAAATCACACTCATAATACATTTCTTTTCTTTCAATTCCCTCATTTCACATCATAATACCTATCCTTTTTAGCATAAATATCTACAATCCATAAGCCTAATAGTTATGCAAAAGCCAAAGACAATCCATCATGGGTACAAGTTATGAAAGATGAATTGACTGCTCTTGAGAAGAATCATACTTGGATTTTAATTGATTTACCCCCTAGCAAGAAGCCTATTAGATGTAGATGGGTATTCAAGTTGAAATTACATCCAAATGGTACTATTAATAGATACAAAGCCAAACTGGTTGCAAAAGGGTATAATCAGATTGAAGGGATTGACTTCCATGACAATTTTTCTCTAGTATCAAAAATGGTAACAGTCAGAATTTTCTTTGCAATAGCTGCAGCTAATCATTGGCCAATTCAACAACTAGATGTTAATAATGCTTTTTTACATGGCTTCCTAGAAGAGGAAATTTACATGTCTCTCCCTAAAGGATATAGAGTAGAAATAGGGAAGGTGTGTTAGCTCTATAGGTCATTATATGGACTTAAACAAGCTTCTAGACAATGGAACACTGAGCTGACTACACAACTAGAAGCCTATGGTTTTTCTCAATCCAAATATGATCACTGTCTATTTGTCCTGAATACTGGATCCATTTTCCTAGCATTACTAGTGTATGTTGATGACTTTTAATTTTTGGCAATTCTATGGTAGAAATTGATAAGGTTAAACAACATCTTCATCATCTATTCACTATTAAAGATATTGGAGATATTAAATACTTCCTAGGACTAGAAATTATTAGATCTCCAAAAGGTATTTACTTGAATCAAAGAAAGTACATCCTTGACTTGTTATAAGATATAAGTTTATTAAACTGCAAATCTACTAATACACCAATGCTTAAAGGAACAAAACTAGTAGCTGACACTGGTTCTCCTATACCATATCCTCAAGTTTACAGAAATTTGGTTGGCAAACTTGTCTATTTGAGCTATTCTAGACCAGATATTGCATACACAATTCAACAATTAAGTCAATTTGTCAATAAACCCACTGATGTTCATTTACAACATGCTCTACATGTCTTGAAATATCTGAAAGGCACAATATCTCTTGGTTTATTTTTCCCTATTAAAAATTTTATCTCTCTCACTGCCTTTTATGATGCAGACTGGGTTGCCGCCTAAACTCAAAAAGAAGTTTATCTAGCTATTGTGTATTTTTAGGAGCTTGTTCTATCTCCCGGAAGACCAAAAAGCAAACTATTGTTTCAAGATCATCAGCTGAAGCTAAGTACAAATCCATGGCTACCACATGCTGTGAGCTTCAATGGATTTATAATATTCTCAAGGATTTCAAAATTTCTATACAATTGCCTACATCTTCACTATGATAACAAAATTGCTATACATATTACATCTAATCCAATGTTTCATAAACGCATGAAACATCTGGATATTGATTGCCATCTTGTTCATGATAAGTTCAAAGAAGGATTTCTTGTTCCTTCCCATCTTTCTGCTGCTGATCAACTCGCAGATCTCTTCACAAAAGCCTTAGCATTTCCTTAGTTTTCTAAACTTCAATCCAACCTGGCCATGATTGATTCTCATTATGTCTCAGCTTGAGGGGGGGGTGAAGAATGAATTAGTTAGTTGGTTGGTTGTTATTCTATTATTCTGTTACTTGGCAGAAGTCTTGGTTAGTTAGTTAGTTGCAATTTGTTAAGTTTGTTAGGTAGTTATAAGCTGTAAACTTCTGTTAACTTCTTAGTCTTATTCTAGCTTCTTCTAGAGAATTCATAGATCATAAGATCTATATATTTGTAAATTGTACTCAATACAATCAATTGAATCATTTTTTCCTTCAACTCTAAATAACTGTTGCCCTAAATGGATGGACAGAGAGAAAATGTCAAGATCAAATGACAAAGAAGTTGAGGAGGATCCCGTCAAAGATGTTTCCCTACCTTCAGGATTGTTTTTTAAGCTTACTCGCAATAATAATGAAAAAGGGAGTCGAGATTTAAATAAAGAAGAAGCTCAATGCAGGATCAGGAAGAACTTGAGGGTGGAGAATAGTACACAATCTGTCAATGGGCGGAAAGCTGTTATCATGAAACACTAGTTTAATTGAAGTGGTAAAAAATTATTAGCTTTTGCATTGAAGGGGAAAAGAAACTTTCCGATTGAATCTAGCTAGCTGAAGAACTCAGCGAGTTGAGCCCTTAATTCAAGGTGATATTAATCCGTACGCAATGGTATGAAGCTTTCTGGCAGTTGCATTTGATATGTTAGAGTTCAGAGCTTTTTTCGGAGAAAACGGTTTTCACAGTTCACAAGTCCCTATCAATTTTGATATGGAATAGTCCGCCGCTAATGGAGAATCTAATCTCTAGGCATAATGATGATTATAATTGATGTATCATAGTCCAACATAAAAACATAGGCGTTAAATCCTAGATTGAATGAATTATCTTATTTCTGTTTTGTTGAATATATATGTTGTCTTTTACCTAATTGTCCAAACATTTCACTCCAAGAATATAATTATGATCACATAAAAAAATAGGTGCATCGTCACATACATGCTTGTATAGCTGTACATGTAATGTTTGTCGAATGCCTACCAATGATATAACGGATTAATGCTTCAAGCTTTAAGCCCATGTTACTTGGAGTGTACGCCAGATCCATTCAATTAACTTGGTGCATAAACATAATGCTGTATCAGGGCAACTGTGGTCTCCCCAGAATTTTGATAATTTAATATAATTTAAGACGACCCTACCACTTTCACCGTTAAAATTGCATTACGATGGCTTGCGTATAAGTGGGTTAATCCTTCCCAAATTATGTGTTGTGCTATAAATCTAGCAGCTTTGCCTGAACTTGTTTAAAATCTTAATGTTTGATGTACTTGAAAGATGGATTAGCTATCAGCTTTCGTCATTGGCTATTCTCTTTCAAATTTACCGTGACATCACTACACGCCTATAAATACATGAACATGAGTTCTGCCCGCACGCGGTACACGGAAACAGCGATATTTCCAAGTAACATCGCCAGTGAAACTATTGAGAAACAACAGCATTTTCTATTAGTTGGTCAAAAACAGAAATCATTTCAATTAGCCAATTCCAGGAACGAACACTACAAGTCTATAACCCTTCAATTATAAGCTTGGTCAACAAGAAATCTATATGTATAAATACTTGATTAGCCTATTGTTATTTTATCAATATAACACACAAGCATATATACTTATTTTACATTTTCCAGGTCGATCGCTTATAAATCCGCTTTCTACTTTTATAAAATGGACAGAAATACAAAGGGCAATTCTTTTTCACCCTTTTTGGGTTGGATTTTTTCGTGCCTTCGCGATCCTGCAAAATCCGAGAATCATTACAGAGCTCCGGCGCCAACTCCGGAAACTTTCAGGCCGGAGGCTGCGATGGTAGGGGCAGCGAAGCACTTCTGTGCCGCTCATAAGATTCAATTTGGTTAAGTTACTTGTAGCAAAAGAAATATCAGCATTCGGTAATACAGGAATTATGTTACTTTAAAGTTTCACATGTATATAGTTTCTATGTTCTGTGATTTGCTTTCATTTGCTCATACGTAGATTTTATGTATTATGTCAGATTTTCTTTCTTTTTTTTTTTTTTAGTTCTTTTCAATTTCAATTGGTGCAAATTTGTTTTATCCTTGCTATCTCAGCTTTGGTTTCCAATCAAAATCCATGCATAGTGATTATCAAATTCATGCCAATTCCCTCCTCTTCATAGGAAAATCTCTCTCACACACTGGCGCGTGTGTATATATACACTGGTATTATCGTCGTCGTCGTCTTATTAAATTGTTAAATTTGATTTGAAAATTAAAATCCAATAAAATTTGGGTGTAAAAGACCCTAATTTTTTTTATATGATATGAATTTTTCATCATAAAAAAGTACTACATAAAACAATCAAAAAATACATGATAAAAATATTCACTTAAATGATGATAACAAATATTTTCTAATCACATTAATTATCTTAGTATATTTTGATATGCAATTTAATAATCTATGCGCTAAATTCAAAGACTATACTAAATTATAAATTAACTTTCTAATCAATCCAAATATAAGAATAATTTAAAAAAAATCTCATAAAAGGTAGCAATATCTGCAAAGAGATGAAGAAAGACATCATGAAAACTATAAAAGACAACAAAGAAAAAAAAAAACTAAACAAACCAGTCCGTATGATTTTTATTTATTAAATAAAATTTATAAAAAATTAAAAACTTATCGTCAATAAATAAAGTGATAGACGGTGATAAAAATAATAAAATAATAAATAAGTCCGGTGGACCCCAATTCTAAAGTCTTAGGTTGATACTCCTAAATTAAGACAATTATTTAAATTAAAAAATTAAAAACAAAAAATCAAAAAATGCTCGTTGCCTAAGAAGCATAGATATTAGAATTGGATTAGACTCGGTTTGGTTCAATATTAGAAATTAAATTGGTAAAAACACGGATTGAATTAGTTTAAATTATGAGAAAATTGGTTGAACTAGAGATCAAAAATCGAAAAAATCAGATTGAACTGAAATTTAACAATTTTACTTATTTTTTATTTGTATTATTTTGAATTAATAATTTTTCGTTTAGTATTTTTTTATAATATTTAGTATTTTTCAATTATTTTTATATTTTAAGAATAATTTAAAAATATTAATGATAAAATTTATTCAATTAGTTATATTTTAATTGATATATAATTAAAGCATTTTAAGTATAACTATTTTAATAAATTTATTTAATTAAAAAATTATAAATAAATCATGTTAAATATAATAAAAAAATATATTAATTTTATCATTGAATTTTTTTTCAAAATTTTATTATATGAATAAATTTTAATCTCTATTTTTATTTTACTTAAATTATTGAATATTTATATATTTTAATAATAATTTTATAATAATTTATATTTGTCTATTTTATTATTTTTATAAAATTTATTTAATATATATTATTATTCATTTTATATTATTAAAATTTTTATAAATAAA
This sequence comes from Hura crepitans, assembly GCA_948208565.1. NCBI lineage: Eukaryota > Viridiplantae > Streptophyta > Magnoliopsida > Malpighiales > Euphorbiaceae > Hura > Hura crepitans. The sequence continues at coordinate 1,252 of CANXYI011251288.1, read as the reverse complement.
TTTATTTAAAAAGTTAAAAATTCAATTTAATCGTATTTTAACAATGAAACTTATTAAATTATAATCTAATTAGCTATCTAATATTTAATTCGAATCTAATATCATTGTAAGGAGTACTCAGTGCATGCGCCACTCTAATAAGTGCGCTGCACTATGCGAGACCGGACGGAAAAATGTCCCGTTTTAGTCATTTTATATTTTACAAAAATTTATTAGAAACTTCTTTAACAGGTGGGCGAAAAAGCAATTGTATAATATAATATTGAATTTTGATGCTCTACCTAACAAGCAACTGCAGCGGTCCAACAATCCAAACTCATTTTGACGGCCCGTCAAACCATTAATTCCAAATTTAAGAGGGTGTTCATCAATGGATTAATACATATATTAATCAAAATAAAATTGTATTTATTAATATCTATTAATAGTAATTTTTAAAATCATTAATTATTAATTAACTGCTTAATCTATTTATTGATTTTGTTTTTTAATTTGATCAGCTAATAATTTTTATTAAGATTAAAAATTTTTAAAAATAAAAAATCAATTATAATACGGGTTGTGATTCAGTACTCTAGTGCTTTTATAAATACGAACCGTTAGATCAAAATGCGTAATGAACATGTACTTGATTCAACGGTGCACATTTACAAGAGCAACGTAGCACGGAGTGCCAAATTACCACTCTTATAATACTCATAAATAAAAAAAATAAAAGAATTAAAATATTCTTATAAATAATTATAAGAATAAAATATATTTAATGTGAAATTAAAAATAATATGTCAATTAAACCCATAGCAACCAATATTGCAACAAGAATGATAATTCTAATATTATGAAAATGTTTTATTTTGTCTCTAATATTTAATTCGAAACTCTATTTTATCCGTCATGTCATTTTTAAAGTAAAAATATATTTACAGTTATTTAAAATAATAATAAAATCTCTTTATAGTTATTAAAAATTGTGGAAAAATAATTCTATAATTGTTGAAATTGGTGTTAAAATGCATTTATATTTTAGCACTTTTTAATAACTACTGAGGCATTTTTGCCTTAAAAATAACTTGGAAGCAAAATAGAGGTTAAAGACAAATATTAAGGGGACATCAATACATTTTCCCTCTAATATATATATATATATATATATATATATATATATATATATATATATATTATTTGTCTTATATTAAACTATAAAATATATTTTAAATTTTTATATTATATAAAATGTGACACCCCTGAAGCG
>CANXYI011251252.1:0-10980 GCA_948208565.1 Hura crepitans | reverse complement strand
TGTGGAAAACTTGTCTTCTGAACCTCCTATTGGTCCGTTTACTTTTGAAGGGATATTAGGTGATTGTTTTATAAGACCTATAGATCATGAGGGAACTTTGTGTAAAGGCACTATAAAAGTTCCTCGCATGAGTACACCTTTTACTCCTGCTACAACTAGTTGGGTGCATTTTTGCACTTTTGTACTTTTCTTTTTTTTTCAATTGTCTTATTTTGACATTTTCTTTGTTTCTTGTAGTGCCTAAAGGAATCTTTAGAATATGCTGATGGTCTTATTATAGGCTTGAAGAACGAGCTTATGATGCAGTCCTATAGAGCCAATGTATGCAATTCTATACTATATATGTGAATATTATGCAAAAAAAAAACTCAATATAATTGCTCATATGCTTTCAAACTTTCTTTCAGGACACGATTTAGGAATAGAGACGGACGATTAGTTATCTTGAGAGGTGGCTAGATCGTAAGAGGCAGTTGTATGATGATTAAGAAGAAGAACTCGAGGCATATGCTCGTTTGTTGAGAGAGTTTGGTGTAGACCTCAAAGAAGTAGCTAGATCAGTTCAAGCTCCTAAAAAGGACAACTCTTTGTCTTCTAGCCATACTACTAGCATATAGGATTTTACTTTCTTTTCTTCTTTCGAACAATGTTGTAAGAACTCTGATTTTGTATAAATGAATCCGTTATTAATTTTTTTCTCTTTATGTTTCTCTTCTCTACTCTACTTCTTCTCTTCATGCTCTAAAGGTAAACTTTCATTTGTTTTTTTCACTTGATATAGTCACTTGTTGATGCCCATAAGATCATGTGATAGTACCTATACTTGCACAATGCGAACCAATGATTCGGACTCTGATTTGGATTTTTCTAAATTATTCTTCCTAATTTGGTTTAGATCTGGTTTTAGTTATTTAGAATGCCATATAAACCATAGTTTGGCCCTTTGTAATGTATCACATCTAAATTGCATTGTCCTTTCTCATTTTTAAGGGTGATTTTAGCCATGTCTTCAAAATTTCTCACTATTTTGCTTCATGTTATCACCAACCTTTCCAATAGTGATCATGATATGCTCAGATCTATTATTCTAGCTGGTTTGAGGTTTCTAGCTCCTATTAGGTTGAATATGCCCCTTTTAAAGAATGCTGCTTGTTTTTGGGATTTGAATGATCATATCTTCCATTTTAGTTCCTAAGAGGTTTGCTTATTGATTGAAGAATTTCAAGGTATCTTAGGACTCTCATATCCGCGGGATCACTTTATGATTGTACCTAACCCACACGTGCCATATCCTTCACAACTTACCTCTGTTTTTGGTTTGGACCAACCTCGGTATACTTATGTGTTGACACGTAACATTAGCTTGATTTAAAGAAGTTGTTGTTCTTGAATAACCATCCCAATACGAGAAGGATAAATATCATTGCATATTGCCTCATATGTTAATTTTTACTAGTTAACCCTTCTGAAAAAGGTGAGTTTCTGATCATTGATTTGCCTCATCATCTTCATAGAGGCTATAACTTGGTTTCGTTAGTCTTGGCTGAAACTTTGTTAGGCCTTGATATGGTATGTCTTAATCCTACTTCCCATTTTACTAATAGTTTAATAGTGCTTCAACTATGGCTTTAAGAAAAATTAATGATATCTTTCTTGAGGAGAACTTATGGGGGTATTAACCTAGACTTTATCCTCATAGGCAAGTCCATATTACCCAAAATCATACCAAGGATTGGGTTCAATTTTTAGAGGGTTTAACTGACAATGCTATGCATTTTGTTTATCCTTAGTGGAGGTTGTCCAAAGTCACTCTTCCTTTTTTTTTAGGGAGGCTGTGGTCTTACTTGGTTTTGAGAAGGTTAATTGGTATGCTCCTTCCTATTTGAGCCATCAATTTAGGTGTTTACAATAGATTCCAATCCCAAGTGAGCTATCCACCATGAGAAATGGTTTTTGGAAGGTGGGACTTAGACATACATGATTAAGATGTGGCCTATCTAACCCATTCAAAACATACTTAACATGGAGGAAGAAAATGAAGCTGCCATTTTGACAACTTCTATTGCTTATAAATCATGGGTTAATCGACTGAATAAAAGATTGAGCTTTTGTGACTGTTCTTTTGGGAATTGCTTGAGTCTCAAGCGTCATTTTTATATCCTTGTGTAGTTCCTCCTTTTTCCTTTTTCATAGTGTAATTGGTTTAGTTTAGAGCATAAATAAAGTTTCCTTTTCTTTTTGTATTTTTTTTACTCTAATAAGATAATTGATGATTTTTTTTTTCACTTCACTTGATACTCCTTTATCAATTCATTATTATTCCCATAAATGATAAAGAAAATACATACTTATTTGACTACTTAGTCTAAATAAGACTATATATAATAATTATACTCAAACAAAGACATGTGCATAACAACTTTTCCATTTATTATGGAATTCAATAGATTTTTTCTTTAGTAGCACATAAGCTAAGTAAAGTACTTCTTCAATCGATCAACATTGACAAGTTATTAAAATTCATTTCATCCATGTCAGATAGTCTTGCAGCTACATTTTCTAACAAGTGCTTAACTATGAATGGGCTTCCCAGTTTTGCTTAAATTTGCCCCTTGGATCTTATTGATTTGGTCTTATGTATTTCAGCACCAAATCTCTTTCTTTTATTTTAGGAGGTTTAACACATTTGTTAAAGACTCTTACCATCTTTTTTTTATATAACTGGTTGTGGTACAAGGCTCTTTGTCTTCTTTCATCTAGTAAGGCTAATTCCTCATATTTACTTCTTACCCATTCCACTTCAAGTATATTAGCTTCAAGAAGAACTCATAGGGATTTTATCCTTAATTTGATTGACAATACAACTTCTATGCCATATACCAATGAGTAGGGCATAACACTGGTAGATATGCTGATGGTTAGTCCATAGCCCTATAGAGTAAATGGTATCTTTTCTACCCAATCCCTGCAACTCTCAATCATTTTGGCTAGGATCTTTTTTGTAGTTTTCTTAACAACTTCAACTACTCTATTAGCCTGAGGCTTATACGGTGATGATTTATGGTGTTGGATTCCATACTTTTCAAATAGACTTTTGGTTTCTCCTTAGAATTAGACACTATTATCCATCACTATATAGTGAGGCATTCATACCTATAAATGATTTGATTCTTGATGAATTTCCTCATCTACTTCGATCCAATTTAGCTAAAGGATTGCATTTCCATCCATTTAGAGAAGTAATCTATTGCCACCGTAATGAATTTGTGTCTATTGGAGTTAGGTCTTACTTCTCCCATAATGTCAATTCCCTATATAGAGAATGGCCATGGTGATGATGAGTTGTATAGCTTAGTAGGTAGTATGTGCTTAAGATTGGTGTGAATTTGGCAATCATGGCATCTCTTGACAAATTTAAGGCAATCTGCTTCTATAGTGTTCCAATAGTATACTTGCCTTATTATTTTTTTTTTGCCAGAATTATTCATTCTTGTGTGGTTTATGTACGCCTGCATATATTTCTTCCATAACTTCCTTGGCCTCTTCTTCATCTAGGCACCTAAGGTCTACACCATTTGATTGGCCTTTGTAAAGTTGTCTGCTAAAATATAGAAATTGAGAAGCACATCTTTTAAATGACATATTTTCTTTGTCACTGAGTCCTTCGGGGAATTCTCCCTTTTTGAGGTCATGGTACCAAGGATGCTTTTCCTTCATTTCCCTTACTTGAAATGTTTTTGCTTTTTTTAGTTCATTAAAGGGTAGTGATGATGAAGATATCAATATGGGAGGCAACAATGATTTTCCTTTGTGGTCCTATGCACTTACTAAACTTGTCAATGCGTCTGCCATCTGGTTTTCTTCTCTTGGGGTAAAGTGGAATTGTATAAAAAGATAAGTGTTCTATCATTTCATTGTATACTTCCACATAAAGTTTCAGTTTATCATCCGTTATTTCCCATTTGCCTTCTACTCGATAAGTGACTAGAATGGAGTCTTCCCTTATTTCCACATATTTTACTTTTAAGGCTAAAAGGGTTTTTAACTCGAATAGGCATGCCTCATATTCGGCCATATTATTGGTAACCTTGAAGTTAAGTTTTCTACCCATGAATATTGGTTCTCCTTTAGGTGGTAATAAGATTATGCTTATTCCAGCTCTTCTCTGTTTAACTGTCCCATCGAAGAACATTTTCCATCATTGGACACTTATTGCTCCTAAATGTTCATTTGAGAATTCAATTTCCCATTCTGAGCTATTTGTGATAAAATGTTGGGCAAGGAATTTGGCCATAACCCTTCCTTTTATTGTCCTTTTGGTTACGTACTCTATATCATACTTTCGTAGGATCACTATCCATTTTGCTAGTTTTCCCAAAAGTGAAGGTATCGATATAAGTATTTTAGTGGGTTTGATTTGGTAACTATGATCACTTTATAAGATAGAAAGTAATGTTCCAACTTCTTGATAGCCCAAATCATGGCAATGCATGTCTTTTCCACCTCTAGATACTTGACTTCATATGCTAAGTACTTTCTACTAAGATTACATATAGAGTTTTCAATCCCTTTATTGTCTTCTTGTGTAAGCATTGCCCTTACAAATTCCTTTTCTATAACTAGCTAGAGGATGAGGGGTTTTCCTGGCTGTAGTGATTGTAATATTAGGGGTGATATCAAATAAGCTTTGATTTTTTCAAACATTTCTTGGCTTTCTGATGTCCATTTTAGGGAATAATTCTTTCTTAATAGTTTGAAGACCGATTCACTTGTGGAAGTGAGCTTGGCAATAAACCTTGAAATGTATAAAGTTTTCCTAAGAATCCTTTTATCTCTTTCTCCATCGTAAGGATAGGCATGTCCTGTATGGCTTTAATCTTTTTTAGGTCCATTTCTATGCCACGATGGATTACCACATATCCTAAAAGTTTGCCAAAGGTAACTTTAAACACACATTTTTTTAAGTTGAGCCTTAAATTGTATTGTCCCACCATATTTAGGAATTTTTTCTAAGGCTTCCATGTGCCTTTCTTTAGTTTTGGATTTCACTATCATATCATCCACATATACCTCTTCTTTTTTATGCATCATGTCATGAAACAAAGTAGTGGCCATACGTTGGTATGTAGCACCTGCATTCTTTAATCCAAATGGCATGACTTTTATAACAATATGTACCCATTCGGTGATGAAGGTGGTTTTGCTCTTATCCAAGATTACTATAAGGATTTGGTTATAGCCTAAAAAACCACCAGCTAGGGAATACATGGCGTGTAAAGCAGTGTTATCTATGAGTACATCAATATGTAAGAATGGGAAGTCATCTTTAGGGTAAGCCTTGTTCAGATTTTGATAATCCATACACATCCTTACTTGACCATCTTTTTTAAGTACTCGGACTATATTGGCTACCCAAGTGGGAAATTCTACTACATCTAGAAATTTAGCCTCTATTTGCCTTTTTACTTCATCCTTGATTTTACTAGCTCGTTCTATCTCATTCTTCGAAGCTTTTGCCTTATAGGTTTAGTATTAGGATAAGTTAGCATATAATGTTAGACTATGTCTCAATTTATGCCAGGCATGTCATCATATGACCAGCTAAATAATTTTTTATGTCTCTTTAAGGTTTCTTCTATGGATTTCCTCTCCACAAGAGATAGATCATGCACTGGTAATATGATTTTGGGGTTTTATTTGTCGCTTAAATTGAATTCTATTATATGGATAGAGTTAATATTGGATATGCTTGTTAGAAGATTGTTACTACATGTAGTGTTATTAGGTAAGATGTCAAACAAGTAAGCAAAATTAGAATAAACTTTATTGAATAAATTATTATCAAAACAATCAAATGCTAAAAGGAAGTCATCTAAGGTATTCTCAAATACATCATCTAATTTATTGTCTATAAACTCTTGAGCAAATTCCCGAATGGCTGTGATTACTTTAGGGGTCACAATGACTTCATTGTTGTCATCCTTACTAGTTCAATACTCTATCTTCAAGATCTCCTTTTCATCATCCCTTGACTTTGCTTTTTTGTACCCTCGATGAACTATTAAATCCCTAAAAATTTCAAAACCACATTTGAGTATGCCATTGATTCATATAGGTTCAGGCAAGCCGATATAAGGATCGTTGTATATGAAAAAGTCACTCAACTTGTTCCCTTGCTTTGTTGGCTTTATCCTTCTCTTAGTATCTTAACCCTTTTTTTGTTTGTTTTCCCCTTGAAATTCAAAAAGTTAAGGATTCCTTTACCATTTTTGCTTAAGCCCATTCTTAGAAAAAAAGTCATGTTCCCCATAATGTTTGATACATAGAGATCCATTTCATCTTCATATATCATAGCTACTTGAAATCCCATTATTAGAGGTTGTTATAAGTTTAAGCTTATGATAGTGTCCCCTGCTATGGAAGCCTTTATTTCTACTATTTCAGTATTTGTTGGAAACTTTGGTGAAGGGTAGATGGAACCCCTCCAAGTTTATAGAACTAAGGGCATCTTAAGAGTAGTATAAATGTCACTGGTGTGTCGAGGATGGTGAAGGTATCTTCATTTTCAATTGGCTCTACCTTTACCATAGTAGTCAAAAATCTTGTCGTGTGTCCCTTAGTGTCATTATAGCCTCTGATTACCATGTCAGATGTTTCTAAATCTTCCTTCTTCAAACTGAGGACTCTCATGAGTTTAGATGGTATTATGTTTATAGCAAATCCATCATCTACCATAGCACATGTTGTGCATTTTCCTCTAACTTCAGTTTGAATGTATAAAGGTTTGTTATGGTCCCTTTCTTCTATTGGGAGGTCCTTTTAGAGAATGAGATAAAACCTATGGTATTGTTTACTATTGAATTGATTACCTCTTCAAGTGTGGCAGTAGCCATTGCACTTATAGAATCTAAAGCTTTTACCAAAACTTCTCTATGTTTCCTTGATGCCATCAAGAGGTCCCATATATTAGCATGTACTGGAGTCTTTTTAATTTGTTTTAGGACTATGTGTTTTTCTTCTTCTTTTGATGCAAGGCTTTATTTTCCTACCTCTTTATCCTTTTCATTGTAAAGCTTCCCACTTTTGGTGACACCATTTATATCAGTGGGTTCTTTGTTACTTACTTCTTCCTAAAAATCGATCTTTCCTCTTTCTTCACCACTATCCCAAATATTGAGTTGTAAAGTAGCCATTTGGCTCGCTTTTGTTTCAATGAATGAGTCTAGTATGAATTCTTCGATTAAACCTAAGCCAATGACTAAGATGCTTTGAGAAGATGATGTTTTATTGTGGTCAGGTAAGGGATTATTCTTTGTGCTAGGGGCATTCTTACTTAGATAGGTTAAGTTCCACTGTCTATTAGATCTTGAACAACATGGCATAGGCGAGTTCAATTGTAAGTATTATGCCCCTTGCCTTGGTGATATTTACAATAGGCATTCGGATCCTATTTAGCTAGTAATGGGTTTGGTGGCAGTTTAAGATCAAGTGGTGTGACTACACCTTTTCTTTAAGCTTTTCTAAAACCTTTGATAATGGCTTTCCTAGGTTTGAAAACTTACGATTTCTCACAGCATGTATATCCACCGATTTCTGGTTAGAAGAATTAGATCCTGAGTTTCCTTTCCAACTTTGTTTCTTCCTACTTTCAACATCTTTAACCCTCAAGGCAGTATCATACACTTTTAAAAATGTTTTCAAAGGAATATATTGTAGCTTGCTAAAGATATAGGGAAGAGCATTACCACAATCCTTACTTGATCTTTCTCTAAGGGTAAGATTTCCATTTAGGCTGCCTTATTTCTCTATCTCAACAAGAAATCCGAAAAGGTTTCATTTGTCTTTTGCTTTGTAAGTTCATGATCATACGCTTTCTATGTTGGTATTAAACGCATATTGCTTGGCAAATGCTTTAACCAACTTAGTCCAATTTGGGTGGTTACCTCATCTAGTTTAGGGAGCCATTTATAGGTGTACTTTCTAGTGATAAAGCAAATAAGTTTGTGATTTGTTTCTCACTCAAACTCGTAGTTCCCATTATGGTGGATATTGCCTTATATACATATCGAGATCTCCCTTTCCATTAAATTTTGGTAGTTTAGGCATCTTAAATTTACTTGAAAACCCAACTCCACCGAATATAGTGAAGGATTTCAGATCTTCTAATGCAGTATTCATATAGCCTTGAACTAATTTTTTTAACTCATCTATCTCGTTCTTAACCTCTGTGATGGCTTCTTATTTTGTAGCCTCAACCTATCTTTATTTTCTCTGGTTCACATAATCCTCTATGTCCTCAAAGTTATCATTGGCCTCTTTAATCCTTTTCCCTTTATCTTTACTGGCTCTACCTCACCTATACTAGGCTAGTTTCAATAGCATTCAATAGGCATTCATTCTTTCATCCAATGCTTTGGTATGTGCCTTAAGTATCTAGGCTAAAATTATTTCAATTCTTCATTGATTGACATGATATTTAGTGTGTTTCTTTCTAACCGTCCATGATCCTTTTGCTTGATTCATGACTTTGTTTATCATCGTTGGATTTTTTAGAACTTAGAAGCCTATGCTTACAGTCGTGCCTTCCATTTTCGAAGATTCAATCCCTAAACTCAATTGATCGAATCATCAAATAAGGTTGGGTCTTCAAAGCTTGATTGACTTCCTTTTTTTACTTTTACTATTGATTATATCTTATCAAAATAAATTTAGTTTTTTTTATTATTATTATTTCGCATCTCTGGTGCAATTTTGCAGCTTCTATGTTTGATCTTTATACTTGAGTGCAGATTCTAATTTAGCACCGGTTAATGAGATTGTTGATTATGTTTCTTCAATTTATTGATTTTGTCAATTTATTAATTGCTTTGTTGATTGTTAATTGAGTAACAGTTGTTTTATTTATTAATTGATTTTGTTTAAGGTTATTTCACCAATAAATTTTTTTTTTATTAACTTTAAGATTCAGAGTTGATTAGTTTAAAAGGCAACAACTCAAATTCAACTTTTAACTAAGATTTATGAATAATTAAATTAATGTTAAAGAAGTTGTAATTGGACTTGTCGCTTTTAACTGGTATAAAGGAGTAAACTCTAGTAGCTATCCCTTGGGATTAATAGGATTTGTCATTATGGAGTTGTAAATGCTATTATTTGGTTTAAAATCCACTTGTATTGGCACTTAAGTCTGATATTTGATGGCAAATATTCAAGAGTTTTTCAAGCCACAATTACCTTAAATACTGAATGTTTTTATTGCTGTAACATGATGAAAGCAATTATTATTTTCTAGAGAGGAATAGATGAAATTTATGAAATAAGAGTTCCTATGGGCTGCTGCTATATCGGCAAAACTATGCTACTAATAATTGTTGTTTCTAAATCAAAATTCATGGAAATTTGTTTCGTTATTTGCTGTTTCCGTTTTACATTACGAGTAAAAGTTCAAAACTCAAGGTAATAGAATTTATTAATAGAAGAGATTAAACTAATAAAAATAAAGATGCAATAGATAAATAAAAGAATTTGATTGCAATTCTAAAAATTAAAAAAAAAAAAGTTAAAGTGATGAAAATTATAATTAGTTGGTAAAAATCACGGTCTTCACTGCATTCAATTATAAGTATTCAAGCAAATAAGCATGATCTATTTTTATTATTATGAACCATGATTTTATCACATGGAAAGGAAATGAAGATTCAAGTGGCTGCTCTTTCCACATTATGAAGTATAAAATATTTTTTAATCTTTTTATTTCATTATGTAAATATTCTTTATTCAATTTTATTTAACTTTAATCAAATAATTTCTTTTTTTCAGTTTATTAAATATTATATTTTGGACTATGTTATCTTTAAGTAGCTTGTGTAGAATTTTTATTTGTATGTTCTATTATTTTGGACTTGGATTTATGATTGGTCACTATTTTATTTGTATGTTGTTTTTTTTTATTAATATCTATTTGGCATAGAATATGATGAATTTATGGACAATTTTTCTATTTTAGCTAATTTAAACGGTTGTATTTAGTGAAAATATTTTTATTTAATGTTCGGATCATATATAGATCAAAAGCCCTAAAAAATCCATAACAAATAGAACCGAACTGACTGATTTTTATTCGGTCTATTCTGTTCGGTCCTATAGAATTTCAGTTCTCAGTTTAATCAGTTCTGGATCAACTAAAGAACAGTCCTAAAGTACTCTGCATGTTTCAAGAGACTGTTTCTTTGCAGCCAATAGGTGGAAAAAGATTGTTAAGCTAGCCTGTTCTAATGATTTCTTTAATCTTTTGGATGAATGGATTATATCTAATCTTCATCCTAAGTCGGAGTTTGGGGGAATAAAGGAGAATTGGGCTATCCTTTTAGGTTTAATGTGTTGGAAGCTCTGGAAACGTAGGAACAAGATTATTTTCAACCCAAGTTATGTGGAGAGGATGGACTTACTAGAAGATTGCCTATGTTGGTTGAACTGCAAAACGGTATGGGAATTTGGGTTTAGGCCATAAAACTAAGGAGATGGGAGTTGATTAGTTGGTAGCTCCACCTCGAGGATGGATCAAAGTAGACACTGATGGCGCGTTCGAGTCGAATTCAAGATTGGCAGCTGCAGGTGGTGTGATCAGAAATGAACAGGGAAGGTGGCTTGGTGGTTTCGTCCATAATATTGGTAGTTGCTCTATTTCTGTAGCGGAGATGTGGGGTGCTCTAGATGGCTTACATTTGGCTTGGAACATGGGCTTTTTTAAGGTTATGCTGGAGTGTGACAGTAAGGCTATGATTCAGTTGCTGCAAGTAGGAAATGACGATACTGATGGTTTAGATGTTCTAAGAGCTATTAGAGATTTACTGAAGACAAACTGGCAGGTAACAATTCAGCATGTATTTCGAGAAGGTAATAGCCTAGCAGATAAATTAGCTACCTAGGCTCCTTCCTTTGGTCCAGTATTCATAAGACGACTGATAACCCGCTTATTAA
>CANXYI011251223.1:0-19786 GCA_948208565.1 Hura crepitans | reverse complement strand
TATATATATATATATATATATATATATGTATGTATGTATGTATATATAATTTATCTTATTCATAAATATAGTTCTCTATAAACTTATGTCATATGTTACATCTTCATATGCATAAAATTTATGAAAAATTGTATTCATTTATCAATAATAATGTTTGTTATTATATGATTAGTTTATTTCTTTATTAACTCAATTCATCTCATTCTTCATTTTATTTCCTCTTTTTTTTTCTTTTACATATTTCTAATTTCTTAAATATTATAATCTCTTTAATGGTAATTTATTATGCTTTATCTAGTTATTTTCTTCCTCTATCCCATGTTGAACAGACATCACTCTCACCATTAGATAATGGGATCATAGTGTGTGCAAAGGCCTATATTTTTTACCTCGATAGTAGCACCTATCATATCATAACTCATCATGATCATTATCATTATCCTAGTGTTTAAATCCCAAACCTCAATTGTTGCACCCATCTTATAAGCTATGTAGGGCCCTGCAATCTAGACCTTTATAGCTGCACTCGTTATCAAATCTCAAGATGTGCAACGGCCCTTATGGACTTTAATGGCTGCTACATCTGCACCAATATCTCATCATATAATCATAAATTATCAAATGTGTACGGGTTCCCATCTAAAACCTTGTTGGCTACACTTGTCATCACATAAGACACTTTAGTGCCCTAGCAACTACTACGTCCTTAGTTGGCTGATCAATCTATCCAGTAGGTGTCCAACTAATATGGGCCTTAATCATTAATCATTCATCTCATGTTACTTAGGTTTAAGTATTAATATGTTCATATCTTTATATCTTCATATGTCATACCTTGTAATCTCTTTTTTTCACATATTCCATTATAGTATACTTATCATAATCATCATATGCTCATCAAAATCATGAGTACTTCATTTACCAAATTTCATTCTCATTGTTATATTCATTCTTCTCGCAGCAATTCTTATCGATGTTCTTCATTATATTCATATAATAAATCTTTTCATCTATGACTCCATGATTTGTACTATTTACATATTGTAATGACCTAAAAATCCTAACTCTCATGAATAGTACTTCCTAGGATAAATAGTGCTTTTCGAAACCCCAGTTGCACTGAGCATACTGACGAGTAGTATTAAATACAAGAGAATTTTGGGTAAATTTTGAAGCCTATATAAAGTTGTTCTAATGGTTAAAAATACTAATTAAGATTTTACATAAGTGTTCTATGAATAGTGCTGCAGGCAAAGCTGAATTGTAAAATAAATAAAATGTTTCTCAAAATAATCTGAAAATGTTACAATTTAGCACTCAAATATTTTGAATAGTCCAATGGCTTTGGAATCAGAATTTTTTGAGTTTGAGAACTATTTTTACCCAATTTTTGGGACATAAAATACATTAATTTTTTAGGTTACTATTGTAATTTGGGCTTTAGATTTTCAAAGGATTTAAGGCTTGAATTTATTAAATTTTAGTGATAGAAATAGGGAAAAATTGACATTTCTATCGGTTATAATAATTTTTCAAAAGAAGGAAAAATTATATATGGAAAATGTATAAATAAGGGAAAGATTTCTTTTCCTTCCGTTCCACATCATACGACTAAACACACTCCCCTCCTCTACCAAGAAACTGATGCCCCTCTCCCTTTCTCTCTCTCCTTTTTATTTGTTCTTCCACAATATAACCCACTTTGAAAGAATATACCCGATTTGAATAGTGTTTTGACATGAGTTTATGGACACCAAAATCATCGAGAACAACGGAGTATTTCAGAATAAATAGAGAAGTTTCCTGAGGTGAATAGTAACCTCTTAACACTCAAGTTTTCCTTTTTTGCTAATTTTATTTTTCACAGGTTCCTAGGGTGTCATAAAGTTCATATTTAAACTCAAAATATTTTTTTAACCTTTATATTATTTTATAATATTTTTTTTTATTTTTGTACCATTTTGTATTCATAGGCAAAACATTGACTTGAGCCTTCTAAGGCAAGGATAAGGCCTAGCCAACTTTAGATGTCCCGTACAACTTTAATTAGTATTTGTGATCACATTAATTTGTATAAACTTTACATGAAAAGTGTTATGTGCATTTATGTCCATAACAGTAATAAATGTAATTAAATGCCTAAAAATGCAATAAATGCTATAATTAGAAATTGTGATGAATGAGATTATACATGCAAGAAATATAATGGTTTGGTGTGATTATAAGTGATGGAATTGTAAGAATGTTAGTATTTAGCTCATAAATACAATATGCGAGTTGAAATCGAGTATGCCATGGTTGTGTGCTATGAGCATAGGAGTGCATGCATATGGTTATACATGATTTGAACATGGTCAATGGATGTAAAGTGTGGTAAAATGCCATTCAATGATTGTTTAAAGTGATACTTGGGTTTTGAATGGCATAATGATATATTATTGTGTTTTGATGCCATTACACCTAGGAAAAAAGTCCTATGGATGGTAATGGACATCAATAGGCCTAAGTTGGCCAAGTATATAAATATAAGCCATGCAAAGGTGCAATGAGGCCGATGGTGAATTTACACAAAATAATAGGACAAAAAGTAAAATTGGTTAAAATGACACATAATGACTTGTTTAATGATGCCTATATAATTAAACAACTTAGTGTGGATAGGTTGATTAGTCAACTATGATTTTTAGCAACTACTAGCATACCTTTAGGTATGAGACCTATAGGTCATTAATTTACATGTTGACAGGCATAAAAGCCTATGTGTCTAAATTTATTTATGCATCTGAGGATGTGAGTGCCTATAGGCCTATGATTTCATATTTGAGGATTTGAGTGCCTTCAGGCTTGGGATTATGTACCTAAAGGTATGAGAGCCTTTGAGACTAAATGTTATGCATCTGTGGATATGAAAGCCTTCGGGCCTAAGTATGCACATTTATGGATGTGAGAACCTTTTTATGGATGTGAGAACCTTTGGGTCTAAGCATACATACATATGGGTGTGAGTGCCTTCGAGCCTAAGTTATTTCCTTATCCAATCTTGGTTAGTTGTCTTATTGATATAGGCATAAGTTAAACAAATTAAATCACTCAAAATGCATAATTTGGAATTAAATTGTTAAATGACATTAATATGGGAAAAACGGACACAAGTAGGCTGAATGACACAAAAATCAGTCTTAAATTGTCCAGATATGATTATTATCATTCATATGGCTATAAATGGCATAACTATGATTTTGATGTAGAAATGAGTCTATGAGTGAATAAAGGCATTATGACTCAAAAAACATATATGACATTATTCCTTGCAATGTATAATTATGATATGGTAGCTTACATGCCATTACGATGATGATATGATAAGTGTTGTGCATTATATCCTATAAATGGTTGTTATACGATGTTTATGGGATATTAAGCATGTATGATATCTAAAGGCATGATTATTGCTTAAAATGTGCATGTTTCCAAATAAGAGACTGAAATTGCATGTTTATGATTTTAAATCTGATAATGACTTATGTTGTATATATTGGCATCCTAAAACTAACCTTTTACAAGTTAAAGTGATTACACCATTAACCGAAAGCTTAGCACATTGCTTATGTAATGCCTATGCTTCATGGCTCCATGAACATTGCCACAGGGTTTGAGAAGTGTGCTTGGGGTGCCAAGTCATTTGCATTCAAATCAAGGTAGTGACACTAGTCATGAACTTTGAGAGGTTCTAATCTAATAAAGATAGCCAAATTTAAAAATTTCATAGAACTAATAATTCATTTCAGACTATAAGCTACCCCTTAGTCCAATAAAAAATTTATGAGCCGAGATTAACCTAGGATGTGCCTAGATAGACCCTAAAATAGTGGACCCTAAAGCTTAAAAATTCCATCGAGTCCATTGGTGAAAGAATTTTTGAATTTCGAGGTCATTTGCAAATTCTCATAATTTTCAAGGTTGGCATACAAATCAAGACAGTCTTAAAAATGCCCTATCGATGGAATTTGGCCATGAAAATTTACAAGTAGGTAGAGGGGTTTAAAATATGAATTTTAAAATAAATAGTTTAATTTTTGGAGGTTCGAGTGAATTTTAGTGAAGTTCCAAATTTTTTCTTAAAAAACTAAGCCATTTTGAGATAGATTAGGTGGTTATGGGACCCACCCACATGTGGCTAGTTAGTGAGGGGCCCATGCCAAGTGGCAAGGCCACTTGACAAGTGGAAAAACCACTCACAAAGAAGCATTTCTTTCCCCTTTCCAAGTGCTAGAATCGACACCACACCTACCTCCCCCTCCTATTTTTGTCATCTTCCTTAGCTCCATTCTTGATTTTTTGGGTTCCTAAATTCAAGTTAGGATGTTAGTGATCTTTTAGCAAAAGAATCATGGCTAAAAGAGCTTTCAGTTTTGAATTAAAATTTAGCAAAGTTAATTGGTTAGAACTAATTTAGTAGGGGTACCAAAAGTGAGTTCCTTACTTCTCTTTTGATTTTTCTTAGGTTTTTCTAGCTGGAAATAATTCTTTGAGGTACCTAACCCATGTTACAATGTGCATGGTTTGGTTTTGAGGTGAAATAAGGCAAGGAAAGTCTTAAAGAAGGGAGGAGTCACCATAGGGACTAGAGTTTAAGACTAGTAGTCTAGGCATGGTGGAAATGGCACCTTCAAAGTGTAAAAATTAAGTGAATTCTTTCATTTACCTCATGCCGTAGATTTTTAGTAAGTTCACTTTTAAGTTAAGGCTAGTTTAAGTGCTTGAAAGGTCTTGGATAGGTTTTCATTGAAATGGTTATGGGTTATGGCATAATGGGATGCAATTCTCATGGTTGATATATGAAAGGAAATATAGTATGTAGTATTTTTTGTTTGTGGTCAAGAGGTGCTTAGGTTGTTAAAGTGAGCTTGTGATGTGTAAGGCTAGAATTGTTACTTGTGTATGGATATATTATGATATTTCTTGTGAATTGTAAGAATATAAATTATTGGCATGGACTAAATATGTAGCCAAAAGTTGGGTTATGAAAGTGAATGTGAATGCCTTATGTAGTATGGCTTTAGTTATGTTCAATGCTGAAATAACATATGCCTTAGACTTAAGAGGCATGAGAGTTTGATATGGCATGGACTAAGTTTGAGTAATACATCTTAACATGAAAGGCTAGTAGTGGTCAAGGCATGTGCTAGGATGTTGCCATCTCAAATGACATAGAAATGTAAAAGCAAGTATATAAGTGTACTTTTATTTGGGATTAATGAATGATGGTGTTAGACATCTTGAGAATACATGATATAGACCTTGGACTAATTGTACCCAAAAGCTAGTGTAATGTTATGGGCATGGGAAAAGGGAATAACATATGTATAATGTTATGTGTACTAATGTAAAATTATGTGAGCATGGCTAGTTTAAAGTAATTTATGGCATGAAAGTTAATAAAATATGTACCTTGGATGGACATGTAATATTGGTGAGAAATAGCATGTAAAAGATATTAAACTTAGCTTGAAATGATGCATAAAAATTGGTGCATAATGTGCTTTTGAAAGGGTATAATTTAAGATTAAATAAGTTGCCTAAAAATTTGTGCCTTGAGGTCTATTGTGTATAATTGTGTATAATGACTTTAGAGCATGTATCTTAGCCTTGTGAATGGCCTAGTATATGTTCACTTTAGGCCTATGTAATGTATGAAATTTGTTATTGAAAACTATATTGAAATTGGACCTCAGATGTCCTTAAAAATGAACCTTGGAATGTGGTTGAAATGACCTATAACTGTCCAATTGACCATTATCTAAACCAAAAATGTCACTGGATAGAAAGTGTTAACTTTATGAGTATTAATGCCATGATAAATCATAACATATTAAACTTTGAATTTTGGTAATAGCAGAATTAAATATTAATTTGGAATTTTACCCAGTAAAGCCAAAATATGGTTATACTAGACTAGCTAAAAAAATAAATGCTGAGATAAAATTCATAACTATTTATTATTAGACTATAAATATTATAATTACATTTTTGGTTAATAAATAAACTTAAAACAAGATACTTGGCCCATTAGATAGACACCCACTAGATGGGTTGACTGGTTAACTTAGGGTTTTGTAGCTGCTAGTTGTCTAATATTCAGGCAGTAACTTTATTGGTGGCTGGAGAGGCTTACAGGCTAATCTCTATTATGTCACCTAGATGTTGATGATATTTATTTATGGCTGGGGAGGCCTATGGGCTGATCTATATTATGTCACATTCTTGATGATATTTATTTATGGCTAGGGAGGCCTACGGGCTGATCTCTATTATGTCACATATATACTATTTACTTGTGTCTAGAGAGGCTATAGGTTCATCTCCATTATGGCACACATGCTGGTGCAGCGATGCAGTCTAGAATGGGGACCACTGCACCAGTTTATTTTTCCCTATAGATCCATTATTTTTAAATGACATCTTCCTAGTCGAGCTAGTGAATTAAATTAAGTGAATAAGCATAATAATTATGGAAGATAAAAATTAAGCATAATTGAATGACTTTCTTTGAATAACTGATGAAATACAGGCTAAAGGGCATTTTAGTCATTTTACACGTGTTGTTAAATAAATTTATTAATGTAAGATACACATGCTATGAATCATAATAATTACTTTAAATAATTTATTTGAGTCAAAACAGTTATTTCATGACTTATAAATGCCTTAGGGGTATTTTAGTAACCAGGTTGTATAATTGAGTTACATAAAGAGGTAAAATCAATTATTAAACTGCCCAGGTATGAGAAGGATATAATGCCATTATTTAAATGATTGAATTCATACCTTTTTAGAATGACCATTTTGTCCTCAAAAGATGATATCATTTGGTGAAAAAGGTAGAATCCATACAGGACTCCTCTTCAGGTGAAATGAGCATTATGCCCTCTAAAATGGCTATTTCAAAGCTAAAACGTCCATTTCATTGACCTAAAATGGTCGTTTTATGCCTCGATCCATATGTATAAAAGGTGAACCCTATCTCAATCATAGAGGTATACTTTTTTTGGTAAGTGCACACTTAAAAACACAAAAACACTATCCAAACACTATTTTCATAATTTTTAATGGTTTTTCCATAATTTATTTATCTTTTTTGGGATTTTTCCTTAAGGCAATTATACATAGTGGGTCAGCCAATTCTTCCCCCTCTCCTTTTATTTCTCTTCTCCATCTACTAGTTAGATGTAATTACTGATCACCTATGTTTTTATTGTTGTTGTTATTGTTGTATTTATTTGATTATTTATTTTCTTCATTGATTTTTCTATTCATCTTTTTATTTTGTTCTTCATACTAATATTTTATTTTGTTGTAATGCGAGTTATTTGATCTATTGGGATTTGTTTATTCTTTCTTTATACCCTTTAATTGAACATTAGTGAAGTAGTCTTTTACCATTCTTTATCTTTTTTTTTTTGTTTTTTTCATTATTCTTATTGTTCATTTTAATTTCTCTTTATTTTCTTTATTGTTACTTAATTTATTATTTCTTGAGATTGTATTTTAGGCAGGTCAATGTAATTTTATTTCTATACAGTTAGAATATATTTTAGGTAATTGCCATGTAATTTAACTTTTATTTAGATTATTTCCTTATATATTTTGTGAATGTTGTAATAGGTAGAAAATGATTCTTTTACATGTCTTAAAAAATAATCAAATCATTTTATACCTAATTAATTAGTGTTTTTCTAATAAAATGGGTTTTGATTTATATTTAATAAAAGTTGCATAAAGTAAAATATGTTTTTTAGAAATTGGTATATGAGAGCTAAAGTTCTCAAAATAATCAATTACTCGATTTTATGTATGATATTCTTTTCAAGTTTTTAACATATTTCTATAAATATGCATGTTTTATTATTTCCTTATATAATTGTACGATTTATTTAATTTTGAAACCTACTTGAGAAAAAGGATAAAATTATAAATTTTATATAAAATTCAACATTAATTTGAGGTATAAATAAGAGCAAGGTTTTGAACCGCTCTACTTTTGGCCCTACAAGGTATTTCTTAACTCTAGTTATTTAGTGACCCTTACTTTGCAGTGCCCAACTCACTCTTTCTAGGCTAGTTGAATAGGAATGACTTAGGATTCCTCTAATTTCTATCCCATCCTTTAAGAATCAGGAGGTGAGATTTAAGTTGAGTCTTTGGTTGTTACAGTTTGATCGACCTCAGAAAAAAAGGGATGTGAATAGTTGTAACTCCACTAGGGACACCATGGCACCATACTCTGGAAACACCTCAAATTAGAAAAGGAATTTATGCTTTCAATTTATAATATTATTTTTTTTTGAATGTTCATTACATGTTAGAGCTTTAGAATAAGTTAAGCATCCTTTTTTACCCAGATGTAATTTCAAAGTATAAACTCATTTTCATTCAATTTAGGAGATTGTTAAAGGTGGCATTAATTTATAGCCTTATACCTATAAGGTATTTGAAAATGGTTAACAAATCAGTTATATGCTTATGACAATATAGACCCTTTATAAAGGGATTATGCTTAGATGACCATAACTTGTGTGACCTAACCATGGTCCCATGTAATGACTAATAGCAACTTCCCTTAGGTTTCTTGGTTAATGATGCATTATGTGCTATATGGGCCAATATATGTGGAATATGGCTTAGTCATCCAAAAATGTTGTTGAACCCATTATGCCTTTTTAATTAGAATGGCCTAGACCTTGTATTTTTATTTGACTGAACATATCCAACATATGTGGGCTAAATATCTCACATGCATTCTTTTAAATATAAGAGAAATAATGTTTAGCTATCTATTTTTTTATTATTTGAATTTGTTAGGGCCACTGATACATTATAGGTAAACCCTTCTAGGAAAGAACATATTGACCTCATATGTGGGATTTGATAGGGATGGAAGGCTCTTGCTTATGTTGGTTGTTATATACATTAACATGCATCTATATTTCATATATCCTTATGGACTTTTGCATTTCATTCATCATTTATAACCTTTTATCTTTCAGTGAACATAGATCCATGAGCCACTTGGGTACATGGTCAATTAAAAAAATAACTAGACAATAACTCATCACGTAATGCCAGTATTTTAAGGCTCCGTGAATATTGCCACTAGGTTTGGGAAGTGTGCTTGAGGGGTCAGGTCACTTATACATAAATTGAGGTAGCGGCATTGGTAATGAAACATCAAGGGTCTTTAAATTGATGAAAAAGGAAAAATTTTAAAATTTAGAAAACTAATAATTCATTTTGGACTGTATGCTATCCATTTGTGCAATAAAAATTTTGCGAGCTGAGAATGACTCGGGATGTTCTTGGATGGACCTAAAAATATCAGACCTTGAAGTTTAAAAATTCCATTGAGTATATTGGTGAAAGAATTTTTTAATTCTAAGGTCATTTTTAAATTCTCAAAATTGTCAAGGTTGGCATGCAATTTGAGGCAATTTAAAAACTGCCTTATCAATGGAATTTAGCTGCAAAAATTTATGAGCATGTAAAAGGGATTAAAATATTAATTTTAAAATAAATGGTACAATTTTTTGAGGTCTATGTAAATTTTGGTGAATTTCTAAAGTTTTGACAAAAATCGAGCTATTTTAGGGTGGTTTAGGTGGCTATGGGACCCTTTAACACCTAGTCAGCTAGCCTAAGGGCCATGCAAAGTGTTAAAAAAGAGTGGAAAATGGATAATTCCACTAAATAAAGGGCAAAATTCTTTATCTCCTTGTTGCTAGAGCTGAAGCAAAAGAGAAATTGGGCATTTTCTTCATCTTATTCAATGTATTCTAGGGAATTCTACTCACCAAAATTCATCTTCATATGTTATGGAATTAAGGGAAAAAGAATTACTAGAAAAGGAGCTCTTAAGAATTAATTAAAATTCATCAAAGGGAGCAAGGTCAGGAGTAGTCTAGCAAGTGAGTTTAGTGAGTTCTATGGCTTTTTCCTTGGATTTCATTGGTTCTTTTGGATTATTAATGACATTTAGGATGACTAAGGTCTAATACCATGTGTTTTAATGGTTGTTGAGGTGATTCAAGAAGAGAAAAAGCTTAGAAAAGGGAAGAAAAAGGTTATGTGGAAGGGTTAGAATTAAGGTATTAAAAGCTTAAAGTGTAGAATCCTCATTGCTTAAGTGTAAGGTAAGTGAATTCAAGTATTCACTTTATGTCCCTAAATTTAGTAGCTTCCCTTTTTGGTTTAAGAATAAATTAAGTGCATGAATTGGCTAGGATATGTAGTTACATGGAAATAATATGGTATATGGCCTAATTGAATGTTAATTAAATGGCTTTGATGAAAATGAACTCGTGATGAGGTTGAATTGTTAGTAGTAGAGATGTTTGGGGGATTGGATTAGGTGTATTTATTAGTTTATATGGTTTTAAGTTGGTATGTATGCTTGCATGATTGCATAACGTCAAATGCTAGTATGTGTGAAGTGGTTTTGATGTGGTTGCTATAGGTTTAGGGAATGGCCAAGAGATTAAAGGAGTACAATGCTCATGAGTGGCTTAAATAGGGTGTTTTCATGTGTTATTGCATGAGAAATGTGATGATTTATGGTGAATGATCATGTGGCTAGAATGTTTAAAGTATGATTAGCATGGTTACCCTTTAGAATTCGAGAGCTTTGGCATAATTATATATATGTGTATTGTTTGAATTAATAGTTAAAGGTGAAGGTGTGTGTGTGGAATTGCATATACTATGTATGAAAGCATGAATATATGGTAAATGTTAATAAAATGCTTGACTAAAGCCATTGAGAGGCCATAACCCAAAAGCATTGTGTAAGGATAATGGCATGAAAATTTAAAGACATGTGTATAGTGTTATGTATGATAAGGCATGATAATGAAAGCTTGTCTAGCTTAGTTAGTATGGCATAGACTAAGGCTGAAATATATGAAAAAAATGACACAAAATGTTGTTAATAATTGGCATGTAAAATGTACCTAAACATGGCTAGAAAAAAGGGTTTGAAAAGTGGCTTATAAATTGACTTTAAAGGCTATGGCTTGTAAGTAAATAATATGCCTAAATTGGCTATTAGTGTGTGATTATATGAAGTGGCTTGTATGCCTAGTGGTTAGCCTTTTAAGGGGCCTAGTTAATGTTTGCTTTAGGCCTATGAATGTATAAAATGAATAGTGAAAGTTACACTAAAAATTGAGGTGAAATTAGCCTTAAATTGATTATCGCAAAGTAAGAAAAAGACCTATAATTGTCCTAAAATGACCATTACTTGAACCAATAACTCACATAGCCAGTAACTGGTTAATAAATAATAGTTCAATCTAAAATAAAACCATGGAGTTATGAATTAAATTTTTGTTATAATAGTGCTTAAAAATA
Source organism: Hura crepitans (assembly GCA_948208565.1). Lineage (NCBI taxonomy): Eukaryota > Viridiplantae > Streptophyta > Magnoliopsida > Malpighiales > Euphorbiaceae > Hura > Hura crepitans. The sequence goes on along the minus strand of CANXYI011251223.1, from coordinate 8,383 downwards.
CTAGCATAAAAGTGATATGGAACAATTTGGTAGGGCCCATAACTATTTAGGCTAAAAATCAACTGTATGATAAAATTAATAACTATATATTTCTAACTTAAGAATATTATAAAAAGTTCATCAACAAAGGAATGGATATAAATTGAGGTTAAATAGCCCACTAGTTAAACATCCACTAGATGGGTTGACCAATCAACTTAGGGATTTTAGTAGTTACTACATTGTCTAATTTTTAGTCAGGGCCAATACACCGACCTAAGTCCATTTTGGGCCACTGTACTAGTCAAACAATTAGACAAGACTATGACATTCACTTAATCTTTGCTAGTGTAGTAATGTATGTCTCGGAGGGCCACTACACTAGTCTGACAAATAGACTAGTCTACTAGGTAAACCAGTTATTGACGTCTTAAATCTTCAAATATAGCTAGTATAGTGGCCAAGGTCTTGGAGGACCACTGTACTAGCCATTTAAATAGGCTAGTCTGCTAGGCAGGTGATGTCTTGTCATTCACACCTTTGATACTATGACTTATTTTTTGGTTAGTGTAGCGGTCAAGGTCCAATATGTGGATCATTGCACTATCATTTTTCCTTGAGGTCCAATATCCATCAATGTCATCTTTCTCGATAGGCCAGCTAGTGAATTAAATCAGAACAATATAGATGACATCTAACATTGAAATATATATAGGGGCATTTTGGTAATTTTACATGTGTAATACTATTTGGCTTAGTTACTAAAGATAATGCATGCAAGTATTAAATATGATCTTAGAACTTACCTAAGTAAACATGATAAACTGAATAATTTACAGACAAGAACACCTATAGGGGTAATTTGGTAATTTTGCATGTTAGTAATCTAGGTTGTGCATTAAAGATGAATAAGTTAATAATATGATTACCTACGAATGGATAAACTCCTAGACATGTTTTAAATGCTTGAATTCACCACTGAGTATATTATATACTCAGCATACCTATTTTGGTGTGTAGGTAACCAGAACAAGAATGTAGCCTCGTAAAGCGTGCAGCAAAGTTTAGAGGTCTATTAATCAGAAGGTGGATAATGTATATTTTATATACTTTTGCACTCTATGTACTTAGGTGGGAAATGGGTGTTATGCATATAAGGGACACATAATGTAATTAAATAAGTACAAACTATGTTGTAATTAATAAGTTATTAATATTTTTTTGAGTATGCATGACTTATATTGATGTTAAAAGATCCTGAGGCTTAATGTTGTATTTTCTCTTAAATGTGGCCTAAGGCATGTGTTGCTATTTTATAGAATAAAGATATTAGATTGATACCTAGGGGACAAAAAGGGTCTAAGAGATGTGGGAATATGTTATAAAAGTGTTTTATAGGTTGAAATTTTTGGGATAGTGACTCGGCCAGCCATTATGTTGTCAACTTTTAGAAAAAAACCTGAATAACTTAAAATTTCTTCGTATTGGCATGAACCTATAAGAATTACAATAATAGACAAAACTAAATTTAGAGTCTAATAAGTTACTCCTTTTATAGTAAGAACATGGCTGATCAGGTACCCGAAAGAGGGGCTAAGGAAGTGGCTAGTTTTGCACCTACTACTATACAGGGGGTAGGCAATGCATTAGTTTCTAAACCTAGTGATGCTACATAGTAGTCACAACCATAAGTGCCTAGTCAATAGCAGGCAAAGGCATCTCCTGTTTTGTTACAATAGACAGTAAACTTGCTTAAACTTCTACTGCTATTGCCGCTCTACCTCTATCTCCTCCAGCTGCAGTACCACCTCTATAGAAGACTCCATTAGAAAGATTGAGAAAGATGGGGGCTATTGATTTCTTATGGAGGAAGGAGGATGATGCTGCCAAGGTTCAATACTGGCTAGATAGGACATTTAGAGTCTTGGAGCAGTTAAACTATATAAAAGTAGAAAATTTGGAATGTGCCATTTACCTTCTTCAAGAAGAAGCTCATAACTAGTGGAATACTATCAAGAGGAGGAAAGCACCTATAAATTTGACTTGGGAATTTTTCCTTATGGAGTTTAGGAAGAAATACATACCTGACTCTTATAAAGATAAGAGGAGACAAGAATTCCTAGATCTAAAGCAACGAAGGAGAACAACGTTAAAATATGAAAAAGACTTTACCGGACTTCTGAAGTATGCTAAAGAGTTTATTCCTAATAAGGAAGAGAAATGCAAGAGATTCTTGCAAGACTAAATCTAGAGCTAAAGATGTAGATAGCAAATCCTAGAGAGAGAGATTTTGCAGTACCAGTGTTAGATGCATATGACATGGAAGAAATGATGTAAGAAAATAGGGATTTTTTTAAAGGAAGAGACAGTTCACTATGGGAGAGTCCAATGTAATGTTAGGGGATGGTAAAAAGAGGAGAGAGGGTCAGTTATAGACATTGTCTCAGCCTAGGTTTTAGTATTAGTTAGGGTATTAGGGGTAGAGATAGGCATAAACCTAGAGGTTGAAGCAAGCTTCAATGAGTAGACCTTACTTTCCTCCTTAAGTTGATAGTGCTCTTAGTACAAGGGGTAACAAAAATAGACCTCTGATTTCTAATACTTGTGAAAGGAAACACTAGGGGTAATATAAACTGGCCAAAAGAGGAGAGTGTTACCACTGTGGTGCTAAAGATCATTTTAGAAGAGAGTGTCCTTAGAGACAATCAGAGGGTGCTTAGACACAGGCATCTAATGTTAAACCTCAAAACAGGGGTTAAAGGAAAAACAGAGAAGAGTAGCCTAGTGCTAGCCAGGGTACTAGATCTGAGGCTTATGCTCCAGCCAGGTAGTATGTTATGAGAGCCAGAGAAAAGGTTACAGCACTAGACGTTAAAACTAGTACTTTTTATTTATTTGATGTTCCATTTTTGGCTTTGATAGACCCTGGTTCCGCACATTCATATATATGCATTGCATAAGCACATAATAGGGGGTTAGAGCCTGAACATGTTGAAATAGACATTAGAGTTAGCAATCCTATAGGGTAGTGTGTGATTATGAACAAGGTGTATAAGAAATGGCCTTTGGTGATTCAAGGGTATATATTTTATGTTGATTTGACTAATCTACCTTTTAAGGAGTTAGATGTGATCCTAGGAATGGATTGGCTGACTGAGCATTAAGCTATCAATAATTGTAGATATAATAAATTGACCCTCTAAATTGTAGAGGGATAAACAGTGATAGTGGATGGTGAGAGAAGTCTTCTAAACAATCTTATCTCCACTGTTAAAGCACAAAAACTTCTCTAAAAGTGGTGTAAGGCACATTTAGCCTATGCTGTTGACCTAAATGTTTCTAATTTTAGTTTAGAACATATTCTAATTGTTTTTGAATTTCCTGATGTATTCCTTGATAAGTTATTATGCTTACCACCTCAAAGAGGACTAGATTTTAAGATTAAGGTATATCATGGTACAACTTTAATATCCATTGCACCCTATAGAATGGCACCTACTAAGTTCAAAGAATTGAAGGTACAGCTATAAAACCTACTAGACAAAGGTTTTATTAGACCTAGTGTATCCCCTTGGGGAGTACCTATATTGTTTGTAAAAAATAAATATGGGTTGCTCAAATTTTGTATTGATTACAGGTAGTTGAATAGGCTGACTATGAAAAATAAGTATCTATTGCCTAGAATAAATGATCTTTTTGATCAATTGAAAGGTGCAAGTGTATTCTCAAAGACTGATATGAGATGTAGATACCATCAACTGAGAATCAAGGAGGCTAACATTCCTAAAACTACCTTCCAAACCTAGTACAGGCACTATGAATTCTTAGTGATGCCATTTAGGCTCACTAATACACCAACAGCTTTTATAGACTTGATGAATAAGGTTTTTCAACCTTATTTAGATCAATTGTGGTGGTGTTCATAGATGATATTTTATTGTATTCTAGAAACAAGGAAGAGTATGAACAACATCTCAAGGTGGTGTTACAAACTCTAAGAGAGAAACAGTAGTATGCCAAGCTCAATAAGTGTGTGTTTTGGCCGAGTGAAGTTGCTTTTCTAGGGCATATAGTTTTAGTAGAGGGAATCAGAGTTAACCCTAGTAAAGTAAAGGCAGTGTTAGAATGGGAACCACCTAGGAATGTAACTAAAGTGAGAAGTTTTTTAGGATTAACTAGATATTACAAGAGATTTGTAAAAGGATTCTCTATCATTGCCACTCCTTTAACCAGATTGAATAGAAGGAATGTGAGATTTGTATAGGATGATAAGTGTCAAGCCATCTTTGAGAAATTAAAGAAGATGTTTATAGAAGCTCCTATCCTAACTCAACCTGAATAGGGTAAGGATTTTACAGTGTATAGTGATGCTTTATGGAATGGCTTAGGATGTATGTTGATACAAGATAGGAAGGTAGTAGTTTATGCTTCATGATAGTTGAAACCACATGAGAGAAACTACCCTACTCATGACTTGGAGCTAGCTGGTATTATTTTTACTTTGAAAATATGGAGGCACTATCTATATGGAGAGAAATGCTATATATGTATAGAATATAAAAGTTTAAAGTACCTTCTTACTTAGAAGGAACTAAACTTGAGATAGAGAAAGTGGTTAGAATTTATAAAGGACTATGACTACTTAATTGATTACTGCCTAGGGAAAGCTAATATGGTGGCAAATGCTTTTAGTAGAAAATTTATAATGCATTTGAAAGCTATGAATGCTAGGTTGTAATACACTTCAAAAGATGCTGTATTGGTTGAATTACAATTGAACCTAGATTTTAGATAGTAGATTAAGGAAAATTGGATAAAAGATGAACAACTGGTTCATATGGCAAGCTAAAGAGGGGAAGGTCACAGGGTTTGAATCGATAGGAGACGGGTGTTTATATTATCAAAATAGGTTATGTGTACCTAGTACAGATGACCTAAGGGTGTAGATACTAAAGGAGGAACATAAAGCTCCTTATTCTATGCATCCATGGAGCATAAAAATGTATTTAGACTTAAAGTCTCATTATTGGCGGCCTGGTATGAAAGGAGATCTAGCAATGTATGTTGCAAGGTGTTTGGCATGCTAATAAGTGAAAGCTGAACATTAGGTTCCTTCTAGGTTGATGTATTCTACAATAATACAAAAGTGGAAATGGAAAAAGGTGACTATGGATTTTGTGATGCATTTACCATTGACAAGAGGTAAATGTGATGTTATATGGGTTATTATTAACAGATTGACAAAGATAACTCACTTTATCCTAGTTAGAATGGATCATTCCTTAGAGAGGTTGGCTAGACTATATGTGGATGAGATAGTTAGATTACATAGTGCTAGTGACCATTATTTCTGATAAGAATCCTCACTTCACTTCTAGATTTTAAAAGAAGCTATAAGAAGAATTAGGCACCATATTGGCCTGTAGCACAACTTTTCATCCTCAGATTGATGGACAATCTAAGAGGGTGATACAAATACTTGAAGATATGTTGTGAGGATGTGTTATTGTGTTTAAAGCTAACTATGATAAGTACTTATTTTTGGTAGAGTTTGCATATAATAATAGTTACCAATCTAGCTTAGGGATGGTAGATGATGTGAAACTCCCTTATGTTGGAGTGAAGTTAGGGAAAGTAAGATTTCTAGTGTGGATTTAATCGGAGATGCTGAGGAAAAAGTGAAGATAATCAAAGAAAGACTGAAAGCAGTTAGTGAAAGACAAAAATCATATGCTAACCTAAAGTGGAGAGATATTGAGTATACAGTGGGTTAAAAAGTATTCCTAAAGGTTTATCCATGGAAAAAGGTGCTGAGGTTTAGGAAAAAGGGGAAATTGAGTTCCAGATTTATTAGGCCCTATGAAATTATAGAAAGGGTTGGACCTCTAGCATATAGGCTAGCATTACCACCTGAGCTATAATAGATACATGATATTTTCCATATTTTTATGCTTAAGAGGTATATATTAGATCCATCTAATATAGTTCAGATGGGAGATATTGAAGTATAGCCCAACCTAAATTATGACAAAGAACCAGTTCAAATTTTGGCTCATGAATTAAAGTAGTTGCGGAATAAGTCCATATCACTGGTTAAAGTGCTATAAAGATACCATAATGCTGAAGAAGCTGCCTAGGACCTAAAAGAATAGATGAAAGATCTATATCCACAATTATTTGCTCCAGGTAATTTTGAGGATAAAATTTTCTTAAGAGGGAAAGAATTGTAATGCCCATGTTTTGAGGCTCTGTGAACAATGCCACTAGGTCTAGGAAGTGTGCCTAGGGCATTGGGTTACTTGTACATAAACTAAGGTAGCAGCACTGGTCATGATACTTTGAAGGGCTTTAAATTGATGAAAAAGGCAAAATTTAAAAATTTAGCAAAACTAATAATTCATTTTGGACTGAAAGCTACCCATATGTGCAATAAAAATTTTTTGAGCTGAAAATGACCTGAGATGTGCTTGGACGGACTTGAAAATATTAGATTCTAAAGCACAAAAATTCCACTAAGTCTATTGGTGAGTGAATTTTTTAATTCTGAGGTCATTTGCAAATTCTAAATATTTTTTTAGGTTGGCATGTAAGTTAAAGTAGTTTGAAAACTACCTTATCAATGGAATTTGGCCACAAAAATTTATAAGCATGTAGAAGGGATTAAAATATGAATTTTAAAACAAATGATGTAATTTTTTGAGGTTCATTTAAATTTTGGTGAATTTTTGAAATTTTACCAAAAATCAATCTATTTTGGGGTGGTTCAGATGGTTGTGGGACTTAGTCACACCTACCCAGCTGGCTTAAGGGCCATGTCAAGTGTTAAAAAAGGGTGAAAAGTGGATAATTCTAGTCAATAAAAAGAGGAATTTCTTCATCTCTTTATTGTTGGAACTAATGCTAATAAGAGAGAAATTAGGCAATTTCTTCATCTTTTTCATTCTATTCTAGGGAATTCTACACAATTAAATTCATCTTCATATGTTAGGGAATTGATGGAAAAAGAATTACTTGAAAAGGAGCTCTCAAGAATTAATTAAAATTCATCAAAAGGAGTAAGGTCAAAAGTAGTCTAGTGAGTTTTATTGCTTTGTCCTTAGCTTTCCTTGGTTCTTTTGGGCTCTTAATGGCTATTTAGGATGCCTAAGTCTAACATCATGTGTTTTAATGGTTTTTGAGTTGATTAAAGAAGAGAAAAGCTTAAAAAAGGGAAAAAAAAGCTTTTCGTGGAAAGGCTGGAATTGAGGTATTAGAAGCTTAAAGTGTAGAATCCTCATTGCTTAAGTGTAAGGTAAGTGAATTCAAGAATTCACTTCATTCCCCTAAATTTAGTAGCTTTCCTTTTTGGTTAAAAAATGATTTAAGTGCATGAATTGGCTTAGATAGGTAGTTACACAGAAATATTATGGTATATGGCCTAATTGAATGTTAATTGAATGGCTTCGATGAAAATGAACTTGTGATAAGGTTGAATTGTTAGTAGCTGAGAGGTTTTGGTATTGATTTAGGTGTATAAGTTGGTTTAAATGGTTTTGAGTTTATATGTATGCTTGCATGATTGCATAATGTAGAATGCTAGAGTGTGTTAAGTGGTTTTGATATGCTTGGCAAGGGTTTAGGGAATGGCTAAGAGGGTTAAAGAGTATAATGCTCATGAGTGGCTTAGTTAGGGTGTTTTCAAGTGTTGTGGCATGATAAATAGGATAATTTGTAGTGAATGATCATGTGGCTAGAATGTTTAAACTATGATTGGCATTATTACCCTTTAAAATCCAAGAGCTTTAACATAAGTATACGTGGGTTTATTGCTTGAATTAATAGTTAAAGGTAAAGTTGTGTGTGTCGAATTGCTTATACTATGTATGAAAGCATTAATATATGGTAAATGTTAATAAAATACATGACTAAAGCCATTGAGAGGCCATGACTCAAAAGTAATGTGTAAGGATAATGGCATGAAAATGTTAGAGACATGTGTGTAGTGTTATGTATGATAAGGCATGATAATGAAAGCTTGTCTAGTTTAATTACTATGGCATAGACTAAGGCTAATATATATGATAAAAAAATAACATGAAATATTGTTAATAATTGGCATGTAAAATGAACCTAAACATGGATAGAAAAAGGGTTTGAAAAGTGGCTTATAAATTGCCTTTCAAGGCTATGGCTTATAAGTAAATAATGTGCCTAAAATGGCTATTAGGGTGTGATTATATGAAGTGGCTTGTATGCCCAGTGGTTGGCCATTTAAGGTGTAACATCCCTTACCAGTCCTACCTGGACCGATAAAGTGTGTTACTCTCTTGTAACCGTATACTTGTAATCTGGGAGTATCGCCGTCAGGCACTACCAGACATTTCTTAATATTCGGGCAGCATAACAGCTGCCCTATTACCTAACC
>CANXYI011251203.1:0-11920 GCA_948208565.1 Hura crepitans | reverse complement strand
AAAATCTTTCATTCTTGTTGTGTTTCTTAAGAGCTTCTTCATAAGGTAAGATTTGAGGCCTCCTATTGTACATATAATATACATACATACTACTTATATAGACCTATGATCTCCCATGATTAATCACAAGTGAGGTGATTCCATGTAATCCCCACGATGATCATAAGAGTAGGTCACCATTTTAAACTATTTTATTATGTATAGTTGACTCTTGGTGTGTTATGGTTATTTTGTTATTGTAATTCTAATCATACAGACCTATCTTGAGATATGTTTATGTCCACACAGACTAAATATATTGATATATATAATCGAACATCTATGCAAGCTATTATTCAACATTGTTTTAATAGTATCTTACATACGGTGTATTATATTTGTCATATTTGACAAGTTTATATGTTGTTATATTACATGATTATCATATGAACATCATTGGCCTGATCAAACTGATATATGGTTTGTACGAACTCCCTTTCACGAGGATCATAGTTCGTACGAATGGTTATCCTTAGCATTTTTTCATTCTTAGACAGTGGTATGCACAGACTCCTTTTCATAAGGAACGTAGTTCATATAGATGATCACATCTTATGTGTATTTATGCTACTTTGAAGTTTGGACAAACTCTCTCTCATAAGAATCGTAGTTCGTATGGATAATTGTTTGTAATCTCAATCCTTGTATATATATATATATATATATATATATATATATATATCCTCTATGATCAATAAATTTGTAGTTTTCTCATTGATTATTTTTTAAGCATGCATCATGATCCATCTTTATTTATGCCAAATAAGTTGTTGTATTTATATCCTTTCTTTAAGTCCTCACAGATTATTATTTATTATTTTTTACCTATTCCTTGAGTTGTTTGCAAGTGACTGTTTTGGCTGAATAGGAGGTCTGGATGGACATAGCTATCCTTACATGTAGTAGTCCACACTGATATATACTGGAGCCATATCGAGTCCACACGGACTTGATGACATATTGACGGGAGCAATTATGTGCTTATACCTTTTTTTATATCTTTTGGTTATTCCGGGTTGTAATAAGTAGATTAATAACTTATTTTACACATAAAAGCCTAACTTAACATTAAAAGGTTTCTATCTTAATTAATTGGTGTTTTCTTAATAAAAAAGGGTTTTGAGTTTTCCTTAATAAAAGTCACATATAAAAACATATTTTAACAAAGGCTAATCTCCTATAGATGGGAGTTAGGCAATTATTGCAAATTTCTATGAAATTATGGGTAGTTGTTAGGCCAAACATCAACTAATAAATGACCTAATTTTTAGATGTATAATATACCATTATGTTTGTTGTATGCTTTAAATACCACCATTTACCTTATCTAAGTGAAAAGGTGACATGAATGCCTTAATTGTAATGTATGCTTGCTTAATTCGAGATTGATAAGCATTAAAATATAAAGGAAGGCATATTATAGGGCTATAAATAAGATTTGATTTCAAACCCTTTCTAGGCAAAAGATCAGTGGTCTTGGTGTAAAGCTAGGTGGTAACTCTAAACAATAATTGCTCTCCTCCTCGATAAAATACAATAAATCTACATACATGTATGAACAAAGAGGACACATTATGCTTAAGGGTGTTTCAACTATATTAATTTAATTTTTCATATATGTATGTGTGTGAATATATATACACACATACATATACATATATACATACATATATGCTATATAAAAAGGGAAATTTCTTCCCATATAAAAGAGTATACATTATATATATTTGAGCTCAAGAGAAAGTATTAGAAGGCTTATTATACAATGTATTTGGAATTTCTCAACAATCTTAATATGCAAATTTAGTACTTTGATATGGTTTAATGTCAAGTACATACATACATACATATATATATGTTTAACTTATCTTGATTTAATTACTAAGTTGATCAATTAGATTTATAGTGAAAATGCACTAGATTTCATGCCATGACTAGAAATAAAGTCTTTTAAGTATGCATGGTAGATAAGAGGTATGTACGCGTAACACACTTTCAAAATAGTATGTATGATATGTGTAAAGAGAAAAGAATTGATGAATATCATCATGTGAATTATGGACTGATTTGGGTAATATGGTGAATTATGGGCATAAATGTAAATGACATGCTTAAAACATGTATGAGGAATGTTTTAAGTTGTAGTATAATATAGATCTTAAATGATTTTATGGAAATGATATTCATGTGAGAATTCAAAAGGACCTTTGTTTTGCATGCAAGAATAAGGAATTTATAACCTTTGTTACTAAAGTGGATATTAATAAAAGATATATATATATACTGATTAAATTTTAATGTTTTCTTAAAAAGAAAAAATTGGGCATGGCTGCATAAACCTAAATGTGGTAAGAGTAATGTTTGGATATAATTGTGTGAAAAAAATCATATGTATGATTATGACATATGACTAAGGTATGTACTTTATGAACCTTATTGTAAGCTTTTTCATTTCATAGTGATGAAAAATGGAATTTAATGACTTAATAATAGAATGATGTATGCATGAATGTGGAATGCTTTAAATTAACTGAGCCTTGAGATTTTCTTTGGAGAAGAAATGCTTATAAGTGAACTTCATGGTTAGCAATGCCATATGTGTGTTAGACATCTAAATTGCATGATAAGCTTGTACACATGATCTTAAAGTTGGAAGAATGATGAAATGAATAGCGTGTACCCATTTCTACCAAGGATTTTAAAATAACTTAGGATAGTTTGGCATGCCAACTAGTGGACTTAAGTAGATGTGCCATGGTTTATAGCTTTGGCTACCAAGATTATTTATGCACCTTATAGGTAGTACATGTGCCACCTTATACCTTTGGGTACCAAGAAAAGTTGGTGGTTTAAAAGAATTCTTGCACCTATGCCTTTAGGTACTAAGAAAAGTTAATAGACCAAAGGGAATCCATCACAACTTGTCCTTTATCCTAGTACAAAAAAAGTCTTAGGAAGAAATAGGCCAATATATGATCAATAATAAGAAAGTAATATGATTTCCTACAAATAAACTTAATTCTTTTATGAATGTAGTTATTCACACAAAAAAAAAATAAACCATGATGCAAAGAGCATACAAACATAACATGACTTATTTAATGTTATGAGATGTGCTAATGGAAATGCTATATGCAAAGAATGCTTACATGCATGATGTATGCTAATGCCTATGAATGATTAATGAAATGCATGATGAAATAAGACATAATGACATATAGCTAAATTTCATGAGTTATATATGAAGGGCATTTATAAGTTTAATGTAAAACTTATGTCATGGCTTTATGATGTATAACTTATATATGTAAATGTATAAGGAAAACTAAGTTACATGTAGCTTATTTCAGGTATATATGTATAAATGAAGTAAATTTATCTATATATATTAAAGTATTTTCAAAATGAAAATGAAATGCTACCTTCTATTAGTATTTTTTTGAAATTCAATTTTAAATAACTACTTTGTCATATCTATACATGTACATATGTATAACTAGTAATGACAATTGAAGATCAGTTATCTAGACTAGGGTTTTGTTTTGCTGGGCAATTTTGCTCAGCGTAAGGTTTTTTGTCAAGTAGATTTATGTTGGAGTTTAGTACATAGGGGTAGAGTAGGAAGCTACATGTAAAGTCCAGACATTACAAGTCATACAGTTTCAAAGAGTCTTTAACTTTTGAATCTATTTATGGATGTTGTATCATGGATGATCTCTTCGATGTATGTATAATGCCATATTTCAAGGAGACTTATAAAGCATGATGCAATGTGTATGAACTCTAATGATCTTTATAATAAATGAATAATGATTATGTGTATATATGAGGGGGGGGGGGTAATTAAGTATGTAGATTATAAATTATCTGATGTTAAGTTTAATATCTATCATGATTGTGATGTATTTAAGAAGCCTGCTTATGGTTTGTATTATTTTGCCACTATAATTTATATGGCATGTATGTGCTAGTAGCCTAAACAAAGAATAGTGATACTGTATGATGCATGTATGGGTATGTATATATGTATATGTGTGTGTGTTCATGTATGTGCATATATATATATATATATATATGTATATATGTATGTATGTATGTATACATACATTTTGTTTAGGTGTAACGCTTGAAAATTTTGGGTTTATAAATAATACTTTTTAGGATGTGAATAATGTTTTTTGAGATCTAGGTAAAACTAATGCGATTAAATGAAAGTATTAATCATAATACAATTTTGAGTAAAATTTGAGGTGAAAATGAAGTCATTAAGATGGTTAAAAATGACATCAAAGTTTTTATGGCAGTGTTTTATGAATAGTGGCCTAGTTTTAGTTGAATCTTAAAATATTTCGTTTTTGCTCAAAATGACTTAGGATTAGTACAATCAATACTCAAATATTACAAATAATTCATTGGCATTGGAATTGAAATTTTTGAATATCAAGAAGTATTTTATAAAAATTAGATAATATTAAAAGTATCATTTTTAATTAGTTTTTCATGTTTTTCAGACATGATTTTTTTAAAGGATTTTGAGTCTTATTTTAAGAGATTTTATGAGACCCTAAAATATGTCTTTTGTTATTTAAAAATAAGAGGAAAAAATTAAAAGAGAAGAATTTAGTTGTGGAAAAATAGTGGCCATTGGATTCGAGTGGATAACATGGACCCTTGGATCATGAGACTTATAAATAAGGGCCAAAGTCTCATTTTTGGGTTAACACTTGAATAGTTCATCTCCTTTCCTCCACTAAAAGTCAACGAGAACTCCACCATTTCTAAACCCATTTTTTTCTTTTCTTCCACCATTCCACCACCATAAAAAGATGTTAAAGCTCCATTTGAGATAGATTATGGTTCTTTCAAGGCAAGAAAAGCTTGATTAATGGTTTAAAGAGGGAGACTTTATAGATTTAGAGTTTATGTGAATAGTAACCCTAAACTAGGTAAGAGGTTATTTTAATGATCTTATATTTTTCTAAGGTTCTTTTGGAGTCCTATAAGTGTTATTTAAAATTAATTTAAAGTTTGGACATGTAGGGAATTTTCAATGGATTTTTAAGTTTGCAAATAGCTTATGTTTGTAAAGAATAATGACCAAGGCAAATCTGAAGGCAAGGAGAAGCTATGAAGGGCACTTTGGCATGAAAAAGACCTATTTTGGTATGTGTATTCAATATAGCATAGATATGGTGTGTGTTTGCATGAGCTAAAGTGTAAGTTAGTGTATGTAATTAATATGATTGTGCATGTTAATGGCTTAGATTAGTATTGGAGTATTGTATGATATTGTAATTGTGTTTATAAGCATGTTGATATTAGGAAAATGAGATGTTAAGGATGATGTCTTATGTTGGCTAAAAATTAAATAGAGGCTAGGTAAACTATGTGTTGATGGAAAATGAGTTTATTATGAGATAAATGTGGTAGTTGAAAGGTAAAGTGTATGTAATTATTTTATTTAATGATAGTTTCATGAGATATAATAATGGCCTTATTGATGAAACCTTAATGATGTAATATGTATATGATATGGTTTAGTTAAGATGGTTTATGAAATTGTTAATAATAAAAGTATGGTATAAAATTGCATGATCTAGAGTTATAAATCAATAAATAGTGTTTACTTGTCATGCTTGGTCGAAATTATCATCACTTGCATAAATGTTTAGAGTTGTTTAAATGATGATGTTATGTTATGCTAAGTCAATTCCATGATCACATTGTGCTATGTAAGTACTATAGGTGCAAAAGAGAGTAATAATGGTTTTATGTGAATTAAAGAATAAGTGTTTATGTAATATATAAATGTTGTGGTGATAAATGATTATGTATAATGATGATGATCAGGCATGATAACAATGATATGTTATTAATGATGAGATGAATGAATGTTATTATATGATGAAAATAAAGATCTTATGTAGAGATATGGTATGAGCATAATGATGCCACACTAGATGTTATGGCCAAATGGCCTAAGATGAGATAGTGGATACCTTAAGTATTTAGATAGTAAATTGATGAGATATTGGCATGATATAATTATGGTTAGTATGTAAAAGATGGTAGATGGCATGATATATTGGGTATAATGTATGAAAAAAGGCTTATGCATGCTATGACATTAAAGTGCATATATATAAAAAAATGAGATAATTGGTTTTAATATGATAAACCGAGCTTAGTTACCTTTCTTTGGTCATTTATTGGCTAAAGGGCATATAAGACTAATAAAAACTACTTTAAAAAGATGAAACAAAAATTAAGAATGTGATGGCCCATATAAGTAGACAACTGACCTTGGATAGGTTGATTAGTTAACTAGGGAGATTAGCAGCTGCTAGGGTCCTTCTATGCTTATTTTCAAGCTCTTAGCCCAATTTATTTGTCTTCAGACTATTATCTAATTTAGACCTTTAGAACATATTAGACCTTCGGGTTAATGCATAAAACCTTTAGGTTAATGTATTTGACCTTCGTGGTCAATACTAGACCTTTGTGGTCAACTATTAAAATTTTAGGTCAACATTAGACCCTTATGGTCAGTGATTCCTAATATCCAATTTTGGGTATCTGTCTCTTATATATGGATAAATAAAAGAAACAATATTACATAAAGTATTAATAACTTAACATATATGCATGATATCAAAATAACATTACATGATGTTAATTATATGCTTGCACACACATGTTAGAGTAACACTTATGAAGATTAATTATATACTTATACAAGATGATATAACTATTTATGCATGGTATAAGTAGACCCTATGAGTTTAAATTGGTTGATCGCTTGATTGCATGTGCATAAGTTTATATATGCTATATTAAATACACCACTAAGTGTTATGCTTAGCACATCATTGCTTTTGCATTGCATAGGTTAAAGGAGCAGATAAAGCTTAAAGTCTCTCAATAATGTAGATTAAAATATGACATATTTTGGTGTTTTGATTTCCTTTGTATAAATTATGGGATGTAACCATGTTGGGCACTTATATGTTATACAAAAAGAATTGGACCTAGACTAGTTTTAAAATGTTTTATAACTCTTATCAAAACTTAATTACTTTTGTAATATGTATATATAAATTACATATGTTGTATTTATTTACTCTTATGATATTAAATGTATGTTTTATTGAGAATGTTGTATTAAGACGTATGGATGGCTCGGGAGGATCAAATTGTGTTAGAAGGACATTGAATGAATTATAGAAGTGATTTTGAAATGCAACTTGCTATTCATTTTAGGGATAGTGTCTCGATATAACCATTATGCTATTGGATTTTTGACATGATGATTCCCTAATTGTTTAAAAATTTTAAAAGAGATTTCATTAAATCAAGATTTTAAAAGTAAATACATGCTAGAATGTTTTTAAAAGGTTTTTAATTTATACGGGCTTTCCATAATGTTAGTTCGGATATTATTTTATACGTTGCTTCTCAGTTAGGACTGGTGATTAGCTCGAGTGAGAGGTGTCACATTTAGTGTTATCAGAGCTTTAGGTTTAGGATATAAGAGTCACATATGAGTGCCTTGAGTCTAAGACCATACATCACATAATTATACACTTGTTCGCATCCCTTCTATTTTCTTTAGGCTGATCAAATTGAAATAGCCAAAGACTTAACTTAAGCCTTACTCCTCGAGTCTTAAAAGGTGAGAAGGAAGCTAGAGGAATCTTAGGTTGCTCCTATTTGAATAGCCTAGGAGGAACGAGTTGGGTACTACAAGGTAGGAGTCTCCACCCGATCAAAGTTGGGAAATACCTTATAGGGCTAAAACCAGAGCAATTTAAAACCTTACTCTTATTTATACCCCAAATTAATATGAAAATTTGGTTTGAATTTATAATATTATTCTTTTTCTCAAGCGGCATTTTAAAATTTAAACAAATCACGTATGTGGAATTACAAAATATATTTATACAAAAGTAAATGGGTGCTTGGAATTGAAATATCATACATGAAATTGGGTAGTTGATTGTCTTGAGAACTTTGGTTCTCGTATGCTAATTTTAGTAAATGAATCTTATTGTAGTGACTTTTATTAAAATTGGATGATTGGTTAGTTTAAGAACTTTGGTTCTTGCATGTCGATTTGAAAAATGGATTTTATCATTGTAACTTTTATTAAGAAAAAATCAGAATTTATTTTATTAGCAAAATACCAATTAATTTAGTATAAAATGATTTTAATTATCCTTTCAACGTGCAAAAAACCATTTTCTATCTAATGAGGTGTCCATGAAATATATTGGGATTGAAATTGGAATTGTCATACATAAAATCGGGTGATTGATTTAGCTTGAGAACTTTGGTTCTCGAATGTCAATTTTAGAAAACAATTTTTATTATTGTGACTTTTATTAAGAAAAATCAAAATCCATTATATTAGCAAAATGCCAATTAATTAAATAAAAATATTTTAGTTATTTTTCTAACATGCGACAAAATCATTTTCTACTTATTACAGCATTCATGAAATATACAGGGAAATAATTTGACAATAAAAATATATTACATGGCAATTACCTAAAATACACCCTAACCGAATAAAAAAAAATAAAGTTACATTTTAGGACACCTAAAATACAATCTAACTAAAAATAGACAAGAATAAAGGAAATAGGCAGAAATCACACAAATCACAAAATAAAATAGATAGTAGAAAATAAAGGATTGTTAAAAGGTTACTTCACTAGGATTTAATGAGGCAGTCGAAAAAAATAACAGTCAGATCCCAAATAATCAAACAACTCGCATCACAATAACAAAAATAATATATTAGTATGCAAAGCAAAAATAGATAGACAGGCTGAAATACAATAAAAAAAATATGCAATCACACAAATATAAAAAATATTGCATAAATAAATTATCACATCTAACTGGTAGATGAATAAAGTAGAAAGAAAAATGAAAATAGTATAAAAATGGGTTAGTTGACACACTGAGTATATTTGCCTTCAAAAAAGATCTCGATTGGATCAAAAAATCATGCTTGAATCTTTAAAAATCTAAAAAAATGGTGTTTTAAGAGCATATTTTTGCTTTTCTAGTGTATTTTCTCTCTCCTTAAAATGGCCAACCCCCCTAAAGAAAAATGAATTTCCCTTTTATACACACTTCCTAAGGCTAAAACTGCCGTTTTGGCAATCAAAATGATCGTTTTGGCCTAAGAGCAGCTGTTCCTTTATAGAAACAACCTGTTTTGCGAGAATAGCTATTTTCTTTGAGAAAATGGCCATTCTGGCTCATGAATGGCTGTTCCTCACGGAAACGGCCTGTTTTGCCAAAACAGCCATTTTCTTTAGGAAAATGGCTGTTTTGACTCTTTTTTTAAGAAAAATTTTGAGATCTTCGATTTGGACATAAAAAAACCCTTTTATTCGGATTTTTGTCCTTTTCATCATCATTAGACAAATCGAACATAGGAGCCCTAGAGACCCAGTGTTTACAGTTGCCCCCAACTTTAGGGAGGTGACTACAGAGTGTGTAAGGTGACCTAAAGTTTGAAAAAGAAAGAGACACGTACCTTATAGGGTGATCCTTTCATAAGAACCACTATGATCGGAGTTAATGAGGTTTGGGTAGTGCTAGAGACATTACACCTATAGTCGATTTGGTTCAAGCAGTGCTGTGAGATGTTGCACCTAAACTTAGGTAGTGCTATGAGACATTACACCTAAAGATAATTTGGTCCCGACAGTGCTCTAAGACATTGCACTCGAAGATAATTTGGTTCAGACAGTGCTCTAAGACATTGCACTCATACTTAGGTAATGTTGTGAGACATTGCACTCGAAGATAATTTGGTTCGGGCAGTGCTCTAAGACATTGCACTTAAACTCGAGCAGAGTTGTGGGATGTTGCACTTGAAGATAATTTGGTTTAGGTAGTGCTCTGAGACATTGCACCCAAACTCGAGCAGTGCTGTGAGATATTGCACTCGAAATCAATTTTTGGAAGGATTTGTTGTTAATGAGTTGCCACCTGTACTACCTGTAACAAGTAGTTAGTATTACATTTAACACAATTGTGAGTTTGTCTAGAAAATTAGGTTGCCCCTGTGTAGAAAAAAATGAAGTAAAATGTGTTAGTCATAAGAGATTATTTGCAACATGGATGCATGTTATGTGTGTGTGTGTGTGAGTGCATTTTTTGAATTCATGTCATGGTTTTGAAAACTATAATTTTTTTTGTCTTTTCCTTGTTCTTCTTCTTTTTTTCCTTTCTTATTATTATGTTCATATATTATTTATTATTTATTTTCTATTGCTTTGTTTTGTTTTTGTCTTTCTTTTCTTCTCTTGTTTTCTCTTTTTTTATCTCTCCTTTTTTTATTATTTTATCTATCTTCTTATTTCATTATTTATTTATTTATTTTATCATATATTTTATTATTTTATTATTTTATCCATTTTCTATTAAAAAATAAAAACGATGAATAAAATATGGCAATTTTATAGATGAATGCTTTTTTAGTACAAAAATTTTGTGTCAAACTAATATGTACAGGAAAATAAAATAAAGCAAAAGTAAAACAAAATAAAAGGCTAAAGCCCGGGGGCTATCTCTGATCCTTCAGAGTCCGGAGCTTTGCCTCTATCACATCTAGCCTCCTAGCTATTCGACGCTCAGACTCCTTAATCATCATGCTCAGGTCGGCGTTGATGAGGTGGAACTGCTCTATCATTTGGGTCTTTAAGACTTGAAAAAGAGACTTGAGTGATGATGGAAGAGGTGCTAAAGAAGATGGACCTACCTTGTCAGTCCACTGTCTCTGGGTCAGCCTCTCAAGAGTCAAGTCTGCCCTTAGGAGCTCCTCGAGGTCTAGTGTGAACTGGTCATCCTCACCTGGCTGCTTCTTTACCTGCCGATCTAACTCAGCTGTTGCTAGTAGCTTATAGACAACTGGTGCCTGGGAATCAGCTCTCATGATCCCTATAGTGATGCAAGTGTCTCGATCGACCTATAGCTACTATCAAAGGGACTCGCCAAGGTGCTTCTCTAGGATGCCCAGCCCCAATAGAATGGCAGTGACAACCCCTCTGACGATGATCACTTTGCTTAGGGATTGACTAGCCCTATGAAGGTGCTTAAGAATGATCTAGGTCAGGTTGAATTAGATATTATACTCCATGGCCTATAGGCCATATAGCTCAGTCTAGTTTAACTGACCGGAGCTATCAACTCACCAAAAATAGCTGAGAGCTGAGACATGATGCAAGTAGTGGTGGACTGGGTCTCAGATAGCAGATGCCTTAGTTTGGCTGGCATTATAAACTGTGCCATGCTGACCAATAGTGTCCCCATGTCTATCTAGGTTCTTGAGGACCTCTGTGTCTCTATTAGTGGGTAAGCATAGCAGCTCAATAAACTGTAGGAAGGAGACATTGAATATGGTCCCAAGTGTAAGAAAATGGATGGCGGAAGCATCACTCAGATGGGCCTGCCAAAATTAAAAGGTGCTCAGGAACTCCAATGTGATGGCTGGATAGGTGGCGCATCTCTATAGGTAGAATTCTTGCCATCCCACCTAGGCGAGCAGCTAATCCACTTAGTCTAGTACCCCTAAATCTCGTAACATCTGGGTGCACATATAACAGCTCCCAATCTAGGTAATTATGGCCAAGCGTCTGTATCACTCGACCTCCTCATCAATGAGCCAACTTGACATTGCCATGTGTTCTGGCATGGGTTAACGGTGTGGACAACTTTGTTGGGATGGTGGCATGATTACACACATGTATATGTATATAGTGTTTGGGTAAAAATTTGTCAAAATGTATGAAAATGACAAAAAAATGAAAAAATGGGCCTTTTATAGTAAGGGGAAAATGGCTTTTTTGCTATGCCAAAATAG
>CANXYI011251159.1:0-11790 GCA_948208565.1 Hura crepitans | reverse complement strand
CTTCTTGGTAACTAGAAGCACGTTGGATGCTGTATTTCTTTTAGAAATTTAGCTTTGACTTGCCTGTGTACTTCTTCTTTTATCTTCTCTGCCCATTTTAGTCTCGTTCTTCATAGTTTTTACTTTACTAGTTTTGCTTCTGGGTACATGTAGATGGCATGTTCAGCTACTTTTTGATCCAACCCTGACATGTCTTCATAGGTCTAAGCAAAGACTTTTTCATATTTTTTTAACATTCTCTCAAATTTGATCCTTTCTTCAGGAGTTACATCAAATACAATTAAGATCTCTTTAGGATTTTCGTCAGTACCAAGATTAAATGAGGTAGTATTAATTGAATTAACATCAAACATGTTATGCATGTCATGATTATCATTATGCATGATGCAAATAGATTAGAGACATCACAAAAATAAGCAAAATTGTTCATATAATTAACAAAAGAAATAGGAACATCGTCATTCAAAAGTTTAAGTGCATATAAATTCTCAAAAGAACTTTCAGAAGGGTCTTTTTCTTCCATCCTCTTCTTTTCCTTATCTTAGAGCATTGCATTAGTCAAAATCTCTTCCTCAAGTTCGATTTCCAGCTCAGTCAAGTTAGTCATGATTTCCTCGTCCCAAAAATTTGAAACGACTTTTACTTCATTCGCAGCCCAATCAAACACATCATTAAAAATCTCTAATCCCGGCATAACTTACCCTTTTATGATAGCTGGCTCAGACTCTCCATAGTAATTGACATTCCCTTCAGCCGGAATAAAACTTTCTTCTAGTAAAGGGATACCTTTTCTTGTCTTCCTCAGTTCTGATGTCTCCACGATGTATACTAATCCCTTACGATCTTTCTATCCTTAAGGCTGAATGGCTGAGATTAGACCTTCTAAAGTATGTCTTAATCTAGCTCCAGGTAGATAGTTCATCTTTTTTAGCATATTTACCAACTTAGGATTTTGCCCTTCCTCCGAAAAGATCCTAGCAATATGGAAACCATTAAAAGGTTGATTGGCTATTTCGAGCATCAAAACTCGATTCTCCCTCATAGCCCTTATTGTTACTATCTCACCATCATGGGGGATTTTTATCATCAGATGTAATGTTGACAGAACTCCTCTTAGCTTATAAAACCATGGCCTTCCTAAATGCAAAGAGAAATTCGTAGGAATATTGAGCACTACAAACTCCACATCGTCTATAATCACCTATGTTTTAACCTTGACCTTAAAAGTCCTATACGCCTATCTCTTTATGTTGTCATAGGCCATGATGGTATGTTTGGACTAAGAGATCACTGAATCTTAAATCCCATATACTATCACGGCTTTGAGTGGGCACACATTAATCGATGACCTATCATCAACCATTACACATGCCATGTGCTTATCGTTGACTTCTACTTTGATGTATAAAGGATGGTTGTGATGACGCCCTTTAGGTGGCAAGTCTATATCAAAAAAGTAGACCCTTATTTTCTCCTCCCCTTTTACCATTGCCACTAGCTCAGTTGGTGATATGGTTTTGAAACTATTACAATGCACAAGGCTTCGACCACTTTCTGTCGATGGGAGGAGGATTGAAGCAACAGATCCTAAATAAAAATCTGTACAAGAATCTTCTTTGGCTATTTTATCATAACATCCTCTTCATTTTCCACAACTAGGGGAATTGGCTCCCTCTTTCAACTGCTTCGGGTTACCACTTTGGTTTCTACTTCTTCACCCAACTTCAGTTCTGAAATTGAATGTACCCATAAATCCTGAACCTGTTCTTTTAACTCACTTTCACTGTCTCTAGCCTATATATTTGTCACGCATACTGAACCCTGACTCACTTTTGCCCTTCTTTTCACTACCAAATAATCATTCCCATACAAGTCCTGAAGCACATACCATTTTGGGAAACCTGAATTAACCATATTAACTAGAGGAGGAGCCCTTGAATATACACCCTGACCTTTCTATCTCTATTTCATATCAGGTATTTGTCTTGAATCAATCAAGTCTTGAATCTTATCCATCAAAGTGCAGCAGTTATCTGTGTCATGACCTGTATGCTAATGATGCTGACAGTACAAATCTGATCTATGATAGGGCTGGCCTTCATTTATGGAAGGTTTACAAGGAAGAGGTTGGAGCTTTCCTTCTTTTTGAAACTGCTTCAGACACCAGGATAGCCACTTGCCCAAGTTTGAGTAATGCCTTGCTACAGTAGATACTTTAGCAATTTGACCAAAATTAGTTCCACTTACATTCCTAGCACCTTGATTCCTTCAGTTGTTGAACCCTACTAAGCTCTTTTTCTGCTTATTGTGCTCTTCTTCTAAGTCTATAGCTATATCTTTCAATGATTCCCAATCTTTTAGCCCTTTGGCTTTTAAGCCATCTTTCAAGTATGGGTTAGCATTCTTGATAAACATATGGATCTAGTCTAACGTCTCTGACTTTTTCCTCATTTCTAAAACTCTAGACCTCCATCTTGACAAGTACTCTACAAAGGTCTCATTAGATTTTTGCCTAAGCAACTCGAGGTCTTTCATGGTAAACTCCATATGAGTTCTGTAGTCATATTGGTTAATAAAAGTTTCCATGATCTTACTCTAGTCCTCCTTCAATTCTATTTCATGCTAAGCCCAGTGCCTCTTATAACTGTGGCATATTACTTAATATGAGCCCATCAAACTTAGGTAATTCTAGCATCTTGAATTTAAAAGGCAAGATCTCCTTAGATTCTAGGGTAAGCTCCTCAGGATCTATTCCTTTACCCATGGAGATGAGTCTGGCTATTGCCTCTATTTTCTCCTCTAACTTCTTCATAGCAGCATCCTCAAACTTCCAAGGTGCAATCAAGTCTTTTCAAAAGTCATACTCTAGATTAAAGTATTTAGCCTTCTTATCTTTTCCCCCAACACCTGTGTCTTGTTTCCCTATGCCAATTCCCTTAGAGGTAGCAACAATCTTTCCAGTAGGTGTGGCTGTTATGTTTTTAGCATGTGGCGGTGACCCAATAATGGGAACTACCTCAACGAGTGCCCTTGAAATTATACCCATCATCCTTTTCTCAAAGTTCTTAAATTTTTAGTCCATCCTAGTTTCAAAATTTAGAGCAGAAGAATTGCTTTCATCTTGCCCTGCCATGTCTATCAGGTCATGAGTGGTAGAGGTGCCTCCATAAAATATTTAGAAAAAATATCTATTGACCTCAAAAAATTATAATTCCTCCTTCATCATACTCAGTGGAATTTTTAGGTTTAGGGTATGGTATTTTTGAGACCATCTAGGCACGTCCCAGAGCTATGCCAACCCGACCTCATTTTATCTCTGTAAATAATAGTTCTTAACTTAAATTATTTATTAGTTCTACTAAATTTTTTAATTCATTCGTTTTTCCTATTTTCAAGCCTGTCAAAGTTTTATGACTAATACGCTAGTCATCGAACTCAAAATGATGACCCGCACCATGAGGAACATCACTCGAGCCTTGAAAGTACTATTTATAAGACCTTGACTGTTGGGCGTTACAATTTTTCACCTTTTAAGAAATTTCTTCCTCAAAATTACCTAAGGTAAAAAAGAGAGGAGACTGTATCTGCATCTGCTCCTTACTTTCCCATGTCGCCTCGGTCAGATTGTGGTGCCTCCATAACACTTTCACTAACGAGATCATCTTATTCCTCAACTGCTTCACTTCCTTAGCTATGATCTGCACTAGTTCTTCTTTGTAAATTAGATCTAGCTAAATCTAAATCTCCTTAGTAGCTATCACATGTGATTGATCTTATCGATACCACCTCAACATAGATACATGAAAAACATCATGTATCCGTTGTAGCTTGGGTGGTAAGGCAAGTCGATAAGCCAATAGGCCCACTCTTTCTGTAATTGCATAAGGCCTAATGAATCTGGGACTAAGCTTGCCTTTCTTGCCAAACCAAAGTATCTTTTTCCATGGCGACACCTTTAAGAACACTCGGTCCTTAACTTCATACTCAATGTCCCATCTCTTTAAGTCTGTATAGGACTTCTGTCGATTCGATGTAGCTTTCAACCTTTCTCTAATCACTTTAACTATTTCTTCAGCATCCCAAACTAAATCAGATCTAATGATCTTCCTTTCTCCCACTTCACTCTAACAAAGTAGAGTCCTACATCGGTGACCATATAATGCTTCATATGGTGCCATGCCTAAACTAGCCTAATGGCTATTGTTGTATGCAAATTCTGCTAGTGCCAAATACTGGTCCCAATTGCCTTTAAACTCAATGGTATAGCTTCTTAGCACATCCTCTAACACTTGTATCACTCTCTCAGATTGACCATCTATCTGAGGATGGAATGCCATACTGTATGTCAATCGAGTACCCAAAGCTTCCTACAACTTCTTTCAAAACCTAAAAGTAAATCTCGAGTCCCAATCCGATATTATGGCTACTGGCACTCCATGTAGCCTCATGATCTCATTAATATACAACCTGGCTAGTTTCTCTAATAAGTAGTCCACCCTAACCGGTATAAAATAGGCTATCTTCATCAGCCTATCCATGATCACCTAAATAGCATCACATCTGCTTCTAGTCATGGGCAATCTTATGAAAAAATCCATGGTGATCTTCTCCTATTTCCATTCTAAAATTGCAATTAGGTGTAGTAATCTAGAAGGAACCTGGTGTTCTTCTTTTACTTGCTGACATGTCAAACAGCGAGCTACGTACTCAGTTACCTCACATTTCACCCCTGGACAGTAATAATGAGGCTTCAACCCAAGGTACATCTTCGTGCTTCCTGGGTGCATCGAATATAGAGCCTCGTGAGCTTATCTCAAAATCTACAATCTCAACTCATCAATATCAAGCACACATAACCTACTCTGGTAATACAGGCTTCCATCATCACTCAACTCAAAGCCTATAGCCTTCCCCTCTTTGACTTTATCCACCATCTGTACTAAGTGAGTATCTCTCAACTGAGCCTCTTTCACTTGCTACCTGAAATTAGCCTTGACTTGTAACTCAGCTAACACTGCACCTTTTAGTGGATTCTCCACTCTAGCATGCATCAATCTTAAAGCACCTATCATCTTTTTGCTTAAAGCATCTGCAACCACATTTAATAGTCGATCAAGCAATCATAGTCCTTAATCAACTCATCATCGCTGTCTCAAGTTCAATTCCTTCTGTGTAGCCCTTATGATCCGTGTAGATGTAGCATCTCTCTCTATATAAATAATGTCTCCACACCTTCAATGCAAAGACAATGGCTGTAAGTTCTAAATCATGCATCGGGTAATTCCTCTCGTGAGTTTTCAACTGTCTCAAGGCATATGCAATAACCTTTTCTTTCTGCATCAACACACAACCAAGTCTATTATAGGATGCATCTCTATAAATCGCAAACTTCTTACCCTGCTCTAGTTGACTCAAGATAAGAGCTTCTATCTGTATCCGCTTCAATCGATCAAAATTAGCCTGACACTTGTCATCCCATTTAAACTTCACATCTTGCTTAATCAACCTTGTTAATGGAGCAGCAATCAATGATAATCCTTTTTATAAATCTCTAGTAGTAACCTGCCAATCCTAGGAAGCTTCGGATCTCAGTCACATTCCTAGGAGGATTCCATTTCAATGCGACCTTCACCTTACTTGGGTCTACCCTGATACCTTCAGCTAAGGCAATGTGACCCAAGAATGCCACTTCTTCTAGCCAAAACTCACACTTCCTCAACTTAGCATATAATTGCTTCTCTCTTAAAGTCTGCAATACAATCCAGAGGTGTTATTTATGCTCCTCTTGGGTTTTGAAATACACTAAGATATTGTCAATGAATACGACTATGAATTAGTCCAAGTACAACTTGAAAACTCTATTCATCAGGTCCATGAATGCTGCTGGGGCATTAGTGAGCCCAAATGGATTACTAATAACTCATAGTACCCATATCTAGTCTTGAATGTAGTCTTAAGGATGTCACCTTCCTTGATCCATAGCTGATGGCATGCGGATCTCAAGTCTATCTTGAAAAAGACACTGGCACCCAGGAACTGATCAAAGAGGTTATCAATCCTAGGCAATAGGTACTTGTTCTTAACTGTTACCCTATTTAGATGCCTATAATCGATGCACAACCAGAGTGATCCATCTTTCTTCTTCACAAATAAAATTAGAGCTCCCCAAAGTGATATACTAAGCCTGATGAAGCCTTTATCTAGTAACTCCTGCAACTGTACTTTCAATTCCTTTAACTCTGCTAGGGCTATCCTATAAGGAGTAATTGAGACTGGGTTCACATGTGGAAAAGTCTCAATCTCAAAATCCAACTCCTGACATGGTGGTAATCCTGGTAATTCATCTAGGAATACATCGGGGAAATCAGACACAATAGGTATCTAATCTAAGCTTGGGTCTGAACACTAGTGTCTATCACTGAGGCTAGAAAAGCTACACATCCCTTCTAGATGAATCTCCTGGCTATCATGGCTAAAATCACATTATGTAGGGAGTCTCTATTACCTATAATAGTCACCTCATGCCTATTTAGGGTCTAAAGACTCAACCTCTTCTTCTCATAATCAATAATTGCCCTATGCTTTAATAACCAGTCCATACCTAATATGATATCAAACTTATCGAAGGGTAGCTCTATTAGATCGATTGAAAAAGTCTGACCATATATCATCAAAGGACAATGTCTATACATAGTGTTCACTATCACACTCTGACCTATCAAGTTGCTCACTTGAAAGTCTAAATCTATATGTTCTGGTTCTAAGCCTTTATCTCTAGCTTGTGTGGTGCATACATATGAGTGTGTGGATCCTAGATCAAAGCTAGTATAGAAGCATCAAGTAAAGAAAATGTACTAGTTATGACATCTAGAGCCTCTGTATCCTCTCAGGCACATATAGCATATTATAGTGTCAGAGCTCTCATCTCAGATCTACCCCTCTGACTAGTGGTAGCCTGCTCCTATCTTGGTGGTCTCGATGGTTTACTAGCTATAGCAGCAACTGAGGCTTGTGTCTAAACTGCCTCTGCTAGCCTCTGAGGGCACTCCCTCTGGTAATGATCTCATGCTCCATAAATAAGGCATACTCCTCTTCTAAACTAACACTCACCCTGATGCTACTTCTGGCAGGTCTCACACACAAGTAGTGCAATCCTGGCAGTGGACACAAGTGCACTAAATGCTTGTTGTGATGGAGGTGGTCGAGGTCTAAAAGAATACCCCTGACCAGTCCTCTGGGAAAGGGCCTACTTCTATGACTACTAGCCTTATTGCCTCTAGGACTACTAACTCTACTGAAAGTCCCTCGACTTTTTGCTCCCACCTAGAGCTAAACTAGTCTGGCCTGCTATGAAAGGCCTCTTCCTCTGAAATAGTTCTCTCTTCTCCTGGACTATCTCTTTTATATCGTATCCTGTGGCGTCCAATTCAAAGAAATCTCTAATCTTTGAGGTGGATATTTGCATCCTTAACTCCACATTAAGGCCTTTTCTGAAACCTCTTGCATTTCTCCTCATCATTAGGAAGAAACTCTATTGCATATTGACTCATACAGTTAAAATCCTTTTCATACTCCAAAATTGACCTCCTGCCTTGTCTCAAGTCAAAGAACTCCTGTCTCTTCTCTTCTCTATAGGAATCTAGAATGTATCACTTCTTGAACTCCTTTTGGAAGAAGTCCTAAGTCAATTCATCTGTTGATCTTCTCCTCTTTAATCTATCCCACCAATGATAAGCTTCTTCTTGCAGCAGCGAGGTAGCACATCTCAGGTACTCCCCCTTAGGACACTCTAACTCTTCTAAGATTTCAGTGGTCCTCTCTAACTAGTACTCAGCCTTCACTGCATCATCCTACTTGGTCCTAAGGAAGTCCACAGCTCCCAGCTTCCTAACCCTTTCCAAATATGTCTTCTGAGGAACTGGAGGAGCTGGTAGAGGTGGAGGAGTGACTATAACAGGCACTAGAGTTGTTGCCAAAGCTGATGCTGCAGTCTATCTCAGCAAATCAACAATCTACTACTGTAATGCAGGCGCGGCTTATACCTACAACTATGGTTGAGGCTGAGGTGGTAGCTATCTCTATGTAGCATCACTGGGATCTAGAGTGGCTATACTCCTTTCAGGTCCATGTATAGTCGTAGGTGCATAACTAGCCACCTCTTCTCCTTTCTCAGGTGGGGTTCTTTCACTTATCGCGTTTAACTGTACCAAAAATAATTGTCAACATCATATAGTGTAACTTAACTTAGATTAACATCTGAGACTCATGCACTCATGTAAAAAATACCTAAGAATGCCTAAACCCGCTCTAATACCACTAAATGTAACACCCCTTACCTATTTCTACTTGAAATAAGCAAGGTGTGCCACTTCCCGCTAAGGTCACCCATTAACCTCTACCCATGTTTGACTAAGTTTGACCAAACCTAGCCTTAAGCCAATTCTAATTATTTATCCTCTTATTACTATCTATTTTAGTTCGTTAAAACTCCTATCAGGCACTATCAGGCAATTATGAAAAATCAAGCAGCATAACGACTACCCTGACAACTAACCCCAATTAAACCTACAAAGAAACACACTTCAAATTCTATTTTATCAACACATCTCTAACCTGAACCCTCTGGTCCTCCCAGATCATAGTCAACAACATAATAACAAACTTATTTCACAATTTATAGGGTCATAGACCCATCAGCACATAAGCATGTAAAAGCAGATATTCATTAACAAGCCAACAATTATACATACATTCAGTTCATAGTTTCAACTATACAACCATCCCATAACCCACACTATCTATATACATGAGTGCATCTATATACAAAATTCAAGAAGAAAAACAAAAAGTACTAAAGACTTGTTTTAGCTACGCCAGTGAAGACATCTAGTGCTGACCATTGCTCTGTCTATAGCCTGTACATCGAAACACTAACACGCTGAGTATGACACTCAGTGGTGGAATAAACCAAACATATTATGTCAGATCATACAAGCATGCAACATGTCAGGTTTCACATGCAACAAGCGACCCTCACAACTTTAAGTTTATTCACTTATCCAGCTCAGTTTACTTATCTATTATTTCATATAGATTTATTACATTGAAGGCCTATACCAAACAGACTACGCTTTAAAACACCGGACAGCGAGATACTTCCTATATAGTGGCCCACTTTCAGGGCCTAAGTAGCTGTACCTACCTCGCCCGTTAGGGACCTATCCATAAACTACTCCTAATATCGGACTAGTAGATAACAAAGACCTGTCTGTAGACCACTCCCAATATCCAGAACAATATACAATAGTGCAGAGTTCACCACAGAACCTCGGCAGCTGCACCTGCTATAATCAATACATGGCAGTGGCCCTAAAAGGACCAACTACCTAACAACTGCTTTATCCCCTAGTTGATTGATCAACCCATCCAGTGGGTGTCTAACTGATGGGCCATTAACCATTTTAGACTGTAGTTTTTATTATTTCACTATTACATTACATTTTACAACAATATTACATAAAGTACTGTAACTTTGCCCATAATCGCAAGTTACTATTCATTTGGTCAGTTTCCGCAACTGACAATATTCATTTGGTCATTTTGGCATGTTATGCTTTTCATCACTTGTACCATTCAAGTCCTATTCTCATGGTTTCTTTACACCATTATTCTTATATCAAATCCATAATATAGGCATATTATCTCACCATGTTTTTAGTCACATTTTCCCACTCAATTAAGTTAGATTTCTAGGCCATATAAAGTACTAATTTTTAGTCCATTTTATTTGTGATTTTCACACTTCATTTATACACCATTGGCACATAAAATGCATCAATTAATTAAATACACATGCCACTATTTATCAAACCATTCGGCCACATTGTGCTCTCACACTTACCCATATAATTCATTCCTATTTGAACTACAAATCCTAATATTTTAACACTAAATACATGATTATAATGCCATTTCTCCTAAACAACATACCTGTACCCAAAATTTAACTATTCCATACAACATCCATGCACACAAATGTACCTACACATTAGGCATAATAAATTTGAGTTATTCTATATACCTAGGGTGTGTCTACACCCCTTTCTCCACCACTTTGAGCTTGGTTTCCTTAGTTTCTCTCACTTGGCATGCTAAGCCCTAAACATAACCATTCTTAACTTAGAAAAATTCTCAAAAATCATCTATAACTCTAATTTAAATTCTAAAACCATGGTGATTCTTAGAATTGCCTAAGCTATCTATATCAAAAATAAAAAAATGGAATTGGATAGGTTTTACTCATTTTGGACATTATTCACCCGAGTATTGAATTTTCCAAAATTGAGCTCCTTTCTTGACATTAATGGTGGAATTGATGCCTATAATGGATGGAGGTTTATTTTCTAATAATTTTTCATGAAATTTAGTGGAATTAGGAGAGAGAAAAGATGAAAAATGGTGGGGAAACCACCATGAATGGCATCAACTTTTGATGGTTGTGGGGAGGAAGATGACTTGCACATGTGTAAGGTGTATACACATGTGTAACCTTTTATTTTAAATGGGTTGGCTGCCTTAGATTAGGCCAAATGGCCACCAAACCATTTATGTGCATTTTAAGCCCATTTTCACTTTAAAAATTCATAAAATATTCTCTGAGACTCCAAAAATTCCTATTTTAGTTTTAAAAATCCTCGATTAGTGGTATTAGGGCTTACATAAAATTTTAGGTCAAAATTCAACCGTTGACTTTTTAGCACTATTCACCACCAGAATAAAATATTCAGAAAAAATATCTATTGACCTCAGAAAATTATAATTCCTCCTTCGTCATACTCAGTGGATTTTTTGAGGTTCAGGTTATGGTATTTTCGACACCATCTAGGCATGTCCTTGAGCTGTCCCGACCCAACCTCATTTTATCTTTATAAATAGTAGTTCTTAACCTAAAATAATTTATTGGTTCTACTAAATTTTTTTAATTCATTCGTTTTCCCTATTTTCAGGCCCATCAAAAAGTTTTATGACTAATACGCTAGTCATCGGACTCGAAATGACGACCCGCATCACGGGGAACATCACTCGGGCCCCAAAGGTACTGTTCATAAGACCTTGACTGTCGGGCATTACAATAATGGGTGATTAAAAGATTACCCCACCGAGATTTAATGAAATGGCTAAATATGTAGCAATCAGATCCCAAATAATCGAATAACTCGCATCGCAACAACAGAAAAAATATATTAGTATGCGAAACAAAAATAGAAAAACAGATAGAAATCAAATAAATATGAATAGTCACAAAAATATAAAATATTGCACAAATAAATTATCACATCTAATTGGTAGAAGGATAAAGCAAAAAGGAAAATGAAAATAGCAAAAATGATATAAATAATATATTTGGATGCGAAGCAAAAGTAGACAAATAGACAGAAATAAAATAAAAATAGATAATCACCAAAATACAAATATTGCCCAAATAAATTATCACATCTAACTAGTAGATGGATAAAGCAGAAAGAAAAATGAAAATGGTAGAAAAATGGGTCAGTTGACACACCGATTATATTTGCCTTCAGAAAGATCTCAATCGGATTGGAAAACTATGCTTGAATCTTCAAAAAATACAAAAAAATAGTGTTGAAAGAATGTTTTTTTGCCATTTTTGGTGTATTTCTCTCTCTAAAAATTTTCTCTCTTTAAGATGACCAACCTTGTAAAGGAAAAACCCATTTAGCTTTTATACACATTTCTCGAGGCTAAAAATAGTTGTTTTGGGATGAAAAC
>CANXYI011251141.1:0-10363 GCA_948208565.1 Hura crepitans | reverse complement strand
ATTACTTCATCATTAACCATGATAGTTATTAGTTTAATTAATGCCTATACTATTAAGACAACTATCCAAGACTGGATAGCGGATACACAGTATCATGCTCGAAGGCTCATGGTATCATGCCTGAAGGCTCACGGTATGATGCTTGAAGGCTCACGATATGATGCTTGAAGGCTCATGGTATCATGCCTAAAAGCTTACAGTATCATGCCCAAAGGCTCACGATATCATGCTTGAAGGCTAGTGCTCGTCAGCATAACAAAGTGACCTATAGGTCTCATACTTGAAGGTACACTAGTAGTTGCTAATATCCTAATTGATCGATCAACTTGTCCAAACTAGTTTGTCTAGTGGTATACGCATAACTAAACTGATCATGTTCTGCCATTTTAGTTATTGTTAACAATGGTAGCAATTATTGCTTATTTTAACATATGCATCATGGGTTTATACTTATTACTGTGTACACATATCACATAGGCCAATAGCATATAGCAAGGCCTATAACTCATATCCGTGTCATATACTATGAGAATGAGTTATGTTGCCAACTTATACTTATATACACACTAACATATGCCTTATCATCACATTCATGCCATGCTCAAGTATAATCAACCATTACTCACTCAAGTGCATAGCTCGGGTTTCAAGAATGGACGGTTCAAACCTATAGCCACATTTTAGGCAAAACCACTTATCAAAACTCTTTATGGCATTACACGGCTTAATTACATCACAAGGCTAAAACACATATTATATCACATCAAAAATGACATTTATCGATATTATGTTATATATAGTGTATATCATGTGCACTTAGCATTACACATGTCCAAGTGGCATTCGGCCACCCTCAAAGTCACATACATGCACATGAATCTTCACACAACATTAGTTTTGCCATTAGCATTTCATAAACCATTTATATACTCATGATGTCTTACATATAGCATAAATACACATATATACACATACACCTTCTCAAGGCCATTCGGCCTCCACATATGCACACACATAGCATATATTAACTCATACTTGACATACGTTACACAATTTAACATTCCAACCATTTTTATTGCATTAAATCCTATTAATTACATAAAAGGCAATTATTACATATTATGTCAATTTACACATAAACACATATTCATGCATTTTAAACATATTAACATGATTACACGTACTTAATGACATTATGTTGTATGCCCAAAACCATCTCATGCCTTTCCTTTGCCCCGGGAATCATGGATTGATGTTTCGCCTACAAGTTCAAATGGTCAAGATTTAGCAGAAATCATATAAAATCACACGAGCTCTAAAAAATCAAAATGGGGACATTAAATGAATCTTGGGCATGTAACAAACATGGGAAAAATGTTAAAACTCAAAAATTCTTACCCGAATGAAAAATGGTCACTATTCACCTCGAGTTTCTCTACGCAATTTCTCTCGAACTGCTCTACCAAATTAGGTCATTTTGGTGTCTATGGAAAGCTCTTGACACGAGCTTTCTATCTATTACAATCTTTGAAGGTGGGTAGTGTCAAATGAAGAAGAAAAAGAGAGGAGAGGGAGCTAGTATGTGGTGTCGACCTTAAGAGGAGAAAAAGAAAAAAAAAAGGAAGAAAGGAAAAGAAATGAGAAAGAAAAAAATTTATTTGGTATTTATAGTTTTTGATATAATTATTTTTTATTTTCTTTAGAGTTTATTTTCACCCCTCTTAGGAATTTGAATTAAATGATTAACACCTCTAAAAATTATATAAATAAAGGTTCTACATATCACTAAAATCTCGAGTTCAGAAAATGGAGGGAACTGAGAAAATCAACATAATTACTCAATTAAAAATTCAAAAGAATTACTTCCCAATATCTAAAAATTCTAATTCTAATGCCAATAGACTCATCAAAATATTTAAGTATCAGGTTGTATAATTCTTGAATTATTTTGAGCAACTTTTTATTTATTTTACGGTTCAGCTTTGCCTGTGGCACTGTTCATAGGACACTGTTGCAAAATCTTGTTTATCATTTTTAGCCATCCAAATGACTACATATTAACTTAAAACTTCACCCAAAATTCTCTAATAATTAATACTCCCTTATGGACTACATAGTGCAACTCGGGTTTTGAGAAATACTATTCATCCTGAGAAGTACTATTCATGAGAGTTAGGAATTTTAGGTCGTTACATTGTTAAATGAACATATAAGTGGGACTTAGCATGATAATATGAACATGTGAATTTTAAAATATAAAGGTAAAGCAGAATAGCCCATATAGGTTAGATAGCCTATTAGATAGTGTGATCGGTCAAGTAGGGGATACAGTAGTTACTAGGACACTTTGGTGTTATTGATGTTGATACTTAATTATGTTTAATTTTATCATATGGGTGTTACCACCAGGAGATCTAATAGAATCACTGCATATATTCTTAAGTAGGTACAGCCGTTAAGAGGTTCAGTAGGACAACTACACATCCGTCTATTAGCTATATTAATTTTATTTGATTATTTCATATGGGTGTAGCTGTTGGGAGGCCCAAAATATGGGCTACTGCACAACATGATCCTAATATCTAGTACTTAGATATGTGTCTTCCAGATATGGGCTAGAAAGTAATAATGGTGTAAAGTGATATAAGGATATGAAACAAATAAATGAATAGTTATAGGTTAACAAACTTAGTAAATAAAAAATAACTTTATATTGACATAATAATTAACTTATTTAATGAATGTATGACTTAATAATGGCTTGTAAACATGAAAAGAACTAGCTATAATCACACATAAAAACTTAGAATAGGTAAGTGTCATAAAATGAGTTGAGTGCACATAAGGTAATGAATACGCATAAGCTACAATAAAGTAACAACCTAAGATTATTAATTAATAACAACATGGATAAGAAAGGATGTGTAAATGCTAAATGATATATTTATCATTGAAATACATATGTGCCATGAATGCATATGCATGTGTGTACATATTTTATCAAATACACAACTATATGTTATGCTTAGCGCATCGTGTTTTTTAATATGTAGGTCATAGATAGATCTAGTCTCGAGTTCAACCTCAAAGCAGTAGTGCAATGTAAACAGCTGCTCATTTGGGTATATTTTTATATATCCTTTGTATAATGTAAATAAAGTTAGTTGGCACTTATATGTGTATAAGTAGGCTATAGGTCAACTAGGGTAATGTATATGTATAGTTTATCAAGTACATTATTCATGTAATTTGAATAGAGAGGTACCAGTAGTGTATGGTTAATATATGATGTGTGATTGATACATTATGATATTAAGACTGCGATACATGTTGTGATTGTGATGTGACTAATGTCACTATGTGCTATTAGTTGATAATGTTGAAGGCTTAAAAGGACCTAGATGGCTGAGTTTCAATTTGAAAATTTTATAGAAGTGCTATTTTCACAATTTATTTCAGGATATGTTACCAAGTAGTCGTTATACTACCAAATTTGTGTCAAAATGAAATGGTAATATCTTAGGTGTTCATGTCTATGGGATTAGCTTAAATGACACATGGGCTTAGGTTGCTCATGATATGTGACTGCATAATAGGGTGTAAAGAAGATAATAGTAAAATTGGTTAATATGTCATCTCTTATTCGGATTAGCAATAGTTCAGGTAAGAGGTGTCACATTATGCCATCTCACATTTAGATTCAGCTATCAGGTCAGGTGAGGGGTGTCACATTATCTTACCCTTGGGTATGGTTTTCCCCTTCTTTTGGTATTCTTTTTGTGTTAATAATCCATTTACTTGATTTATGACTTTGGTTATCATCATTAAACTCTTTAGGATTTAAAAGCCAATGCTTATAATTACCCCTTTTTTTAATGAAATTTGTAACATATGCAAGTGTGATACATGTTTTGTTGAAGGTTTTTGATGCAAAACATGTATGAGGTGAAGTTAGAGCTACTTACTTATGCTTTTTTATTTGGAGTTTTTTCACTTTGGCCTACCCCTTAAACTTTATTAATGTTTTGTCCTCTGTCTCAAACTGTGTTGATAGTGTGTCCTTTGTCTTAGATTATGTTGACGAATTGTCCTCTATCTCAAATTGTGTCGATGATTTATCCTTTATTTAAGACTGTGTCTAAGATATTAGTGATTTGTTTTATGCCTTAGATGGTGACTGATATATTAGTGATTTGTCTTACACCTCAGATTGTGACTAAGATATAAGGTATTTGTCCTCTTTGTGCTTGAGGGCTATTTTGGTTTTTTCATCTTCTTTGGATGATTCTTCCTACAAAAGCTAGGTCCTATGATTTTATTTGTACAATATTACTTTTGACTTTGTTTCAGGTTTATGCATATGTTTTAATAATTTTGAGTTTTTTTGGGCTATATAAGGGCAAAAGACTCATTTCCTCCTTACTTTCTTATATTTTTACTTCCTTGTTAAGCTTTAGTTTCTTTTCCTTTTATTTTCTCCAAATGGCACAAACAGCTGCTCATCCTAGTTTTAGCTTTTAGGATCTATTACTCTAGGCAAAGCCTCTTAGGAGTGCTCATATTTTTGAGGATGGCATTGACATATTGTGGGATTTGCCATCACACTTGTCTTCTTTGGCTATGAACATGTAAATGGATTATATTGTAATTTATCTCCTTTTATTTTGCTTTTCTTGAGTATAATGTTAGGTTTTAGGCTATGGCCATCTACATTTCTTGTCTAATAGAAAACCTAAGTCAATTAAGCCTTAATTTTTGAATTCTAGTCAAAAGTATACGAAGAGTCACATTTGTAATTGCATTATTTTAGGGGTGTGTTCATACATTTGTTTAATATGATCATGTGATGGAATGTACAGTCATGTAATTATAACTCTTAGCCTTTTTTTTATTCTCTAAAATTCCTATATTGATTTCATTCTTTCTTTTTGTAGGGGTTGTTGATTATAAGAAAGCTAGCAATCTTTGAGCATCACATCTTTCTTTAAGAGCCTTCCTCAATTAGTAAAAGATAACATTAATTCTATTGTCTTCTTGTCTTTTATTTCTTCTCCTGCTCAGACCATCAGGATAAGGAATGTGTATATTTATAGATCATTGGCTAAGAGTGGTTTGATACTACCCATACTTTTCACTTATCTTATGGAGATGATACTTTTAGTCTAATCAATTTTGCTATGATAACAGGTATTCCTTATAGTGGTCAGAAGATTATTTTTGATGACTATCTATTTTATCCTACTGTTTAATAGGATTTTATTTGTACTTTGGCTAGGTTGTGTCAAAAGGTAAAAGGTAGCAGTGGTATCTACAACTCTTCCATTATTAATCATTGGTCCAAGGTTGATCCTTAGGATCCTCTTACTGATGTAGAGATTAATAAGATTGCTAGAGGGTTCCTTTTAGTGCTTTTTAGGTTTACCTTATTTACTAATACTAAGAGCACTATTGAGCCCTTTCCTTTTAGCTTTTAGGGATTTGGATGCCATCTCTAGTAAGCATTAGGGGTATCTAACTCTAGGCATGCTATACATGGGTCTTGATAAGAGTTGTAGGAGTGTGGTGAAGACATAATAGGGCTTTAGAATGGTTATTGAGGTATGGTTTCCTTGTTATTCCCTTTTTTCTTTTATCTTTCTTCTTTCCTTATTCTTTGTCATTTTTGATAGGTTTAAGCCTATAAGAGGAGCATTATTCCTTATATTGCTTTGGCCATTATTCTTGATGATAAGTTTTCTAAACTGTTGAGGTGGAATTCTTCTTTGACTAGTAGAGAGCATGAAGTGCATTCATGTTGGTCCTTTCTTAATAACTTAAAGGATGATATGGTGAATTTCCCACTACTTTTATCTTTGTGCCATCCTTTTTTTCTTTCTTTTTTCCTTGCTCTTATTTTTGCTCGACTTTTACTTTTGTTTTTATGAACATAAGTTTACTAGTGTTGGTAGGATTTGGATGCATATGAGTAGAGTCTTGCCATGAGGGCTTTTCTTTCTCTAACTATGCAAAGGTATCTCCTAGAAGGTCTTTCCTTCAGGTGTTGGTATTTTTGTGATAGGGTGTTATAATGGCATATGGGCTATCGCTCTAGGCCTATTCTTAAATATCCAACAGTCTTACTTGAGTGCATTTATTTTTCCTACTGAGCTAGTTGAGCATGGTAGGGCTAGTATTCTAGCTAAGACTTTAGTCGATAAGGGGAGTAGTTGCTTTTCTTTTGTTAAACTTTCCCTCTTAAGGAAATTTCATGTGTCATCCATCATTTCTCATTCTATGAGTAACCTGTCATTCTTTCTTTTTCCCTTTTTTTCTATTTCTTCTTTTGATCCTTGGTCTATTTTGGTTTTCATAATTTGCTATTCCTTTAATTCGAGGGGAAAACTCATCTTTTGAACCTCTTATGGGTCTGTCTTCTTTTGAAGGGGTCTTAGGTGATTGGTTTGTAAGATCTAATCCTTATTTTAGTTTCTTTGATCATGAGTTAACCTTATGTAGAGGCATTATAGAAGTTTCGCACATGAGTACAACTTTTACTCTTGCTATAGTTAGCTAGGTATATTTTTGCACCTTTGCACTTTCTTTTTTTTAAATGTCTCATTCTAACCTTTCCATTGTTACTTATAGTGCCTAAAAGAATCTTTAGAGCACATTAATGGTCTTATTATAGGCTTGAAGAATGTGCTTGCGGTGTAGTCCCGTAGAGCCAATGTATGCAATTCTATCCTATATGCATACATGTTTTTTTAAAAGAAATTATACAATTGTTTATATGCTTTCAACCTTTCTTTCAAGACACTATACAGGAGTAGAGATAGATGATTAGTCATCTTGAGAAGTTGCTAGCTTGTAAGATGTACTTATACGATGATTAAAAAGCTAAACTTGAGGCATTCACTCATAGGTTGAGAAAGCTTAGATCCTGAGGAAGTAGCTAAATTAGTTTTAGGCCTTTAAGAAGGATAACTCTTCATCATTTAGCCATACTACTAACACATATGATTTTACTTTCTTTTTCTCTTTTTTTTTTCAAACAGTGTTGTATGGACACTAATTTTATATGAATGAATCCTTTATTTTTGCTCCTTATATTTCTCTTGACTTTTTTTCTTCTCATCATTCTTTAAAGGTGTGCCTTCATTTTTTTTATCACACTTGCTATAGTCATGTGATGGTGCCTGTAGTGTTACATGATGGTATCATGACTTTTAAAATAGTCACAGAATAGTAACTTGTGATTTTGATTTTGATTTTTGATTCTTCTTCCTAATCCCATTTAGATCCTATTTTGGTTATTCAGAGCACTATATGAACCATAGTTTAACCCTTTGTAATGCATTTCCTCTAAATTGTATTCCCTTTTTTTATTCTTGAGAGTGATTTCAACCATGTCTTAAAAATTTGTCACTATTTTGATTCTTTTTATCATTGATCTTTCTAATGGTGATTGGAATAGGCTTAGGTCTATGGGTCTAGCTAGTTTGAGATTTGTAGCTTTTATTAAGTTAAATATTCCCTTTGAAAGGTTGTTACTCATTTTTGGGATTTGAATGATCATGTTTTCCACTTTGGTTCCCAAGAGGTTTGCCCCTTGATTGAAGAGTTTTAGGATATATTAGGACTCTTGTACCTGTGGGATCACTCTCTAATTATACCTTATCCATATGTGCCATATCTTTCATAATTGACCTCATTATGCTTATGTAGTGATGTACAGCCATCAACTTGATTTAGAGAAGTTGTTGTTTTTGAATAACCATCCCAACATGAAGAGGATAAATATCATTTTGATTGTGTCATTTATCAATTTTTATTAGTTAGCCCTTTTAGAAAATATGAGCTTTTGATCACTAGTTTGCTCCATCATTTATGTAAAGGCTATAACTTGATTTTGTTAGTTTTGGCTAAGAATTTATTGGGCTTTGATAAGATAAGTCATAATCCTACCTCCCAGTTTATTAGTAGTTTATTATTGCTTTAACTATAGCTTTAAGAAAAATTGATGATATTCTTTCTTAAGGAGAACTTATAAGGGTATTAACCTAGACTTTATCCTCTTAAGCAAGTCTATATTACCTAAAATCATACTAAGGACTAGATTTAATTTTTAGAGGGTTTAACTTACAAAGCTATGCATTTTATTTGTCCTTAGTAGAGGTTGTCCCATGTTACTCTTCCTTTTCTTAAAGGAGCTGTGGTCTTGCTTGGCCTTAAGAAGGTTAGTTGGTATACTCTTTCCTGTTTAAGCCATTAATTTGGGTGTTCACAAAAAATTCTAGTCTTTAGTGAGCTATCCACCATAAGAGATGGTTTTTGGAAGGTGGGATATAAATATGACATGATTAAGATATGGCCTACTTAACCTATTCAAGACACTATTGATATGGAGGAAGAAAATAAAGCTAGCATTTTGATGACTACTCTTGCTTATAATTCATAAGTTGATAAGCATAATAAGAGATTGGGCTTTTATGACATTTCTTTTAGGAATTGCTAGTCTTAAGCATCATTTTTAAATTTATACTTGATTCCTTCATTTTCTTTTCATAATGTAGTTGGCTTAGTTTAGAGTATAAATAAAGTTTCCTTCTCTTCTTTTTGTATTTTCTCGCTTTAATAAGATAATTGATGATTTTTTTCTTAAATCCTTTACTTGTTGCATCCTTATTCATTCATCAATATTTCTATAAATGAGAAGGAAGATTTATTTTACATATTTATTTGACTACTTAGTCTTAATAACACTAAATATAGTAATTATGCTCAAACAAAAGACATATACAATAAGAACTTATCCATGTATTATAGAATTCACTAGATTTTTTTCTTTCCTTACTAGCATATAAGCTAAGCAAAGCACTTCTTTAATTGATCAACATTGAAAGGTTCTTAAAATTCATTTCCATCCATGTTAGATAGCCTTATTGCTCTATTTTTTAACAAGTGCTTAATTATAAATGGGCCTTCTTAGTTTGGTTTGAATTTGCCCTTTAGATCTTATTGATATGATTTTATTTATTTCAGCACCAGATCTCTTTCTTTTATTGTATGAGGTTTAACATGTTTGTTAAAGACTTTTGCCATTCTTTTTTGATATAATTGGTTATTGTAGAAGGCTTTTGTTATCTTTCATTTAGTAAGGCTAATTCCTCATATTTATTTCTTGCCCATTCTACTTTAGGTATATTAGTTTTGAGAAGAACCTATAGGGATTTTATCCTTAATTCGATTAGCAGTTTAGCTTTTATGCCATATACCAACTAGTAGGGTGTAGTATTAATAAATGTTCTGATGCTTGTTTTGTACCCCTATTTGGCAAAAGGTAGATTTCTACCTAATCCTTATAATTCTCAATCATCTTGGCTAGGATATTTTTTTATAGTTTTATTAGCTGCTTCAATAGATCTATTAGCTTGAGGTCTATAAGGTGATGATTTGCGATGTTGGATTCTATAATTTTTTAATAAGCTCTTAGTTTCTCCTTAGAATTGGACACTATTATCTATCACTACATGGTAAGGCACTCTATAGTTTGATCCAATTTGGCTAAAAGATTATGCTATCACCTATTTAGAGAAGTAATCTACTGCTACCATAATGAATTTGTGTCCATTATAGTTAGGTTTTACTTCTCCCATAATGTCAATTCCCTATGCTGAGGATGGCCATGGTGATGAAAAGTTACATAAATTAGTAGGTGGCATGTGTTTAGATTTCTATGAATTTGATAATCATGGCATCACTTAAAAAATTTGAGGCAGTCTACTTCTATAGTGTTCCAATAGTATCCTTGCCTTATTATCTTTTTTGCCAAAATTGTCTCGTTCATGTGTGGTCCATATACATCTACAGGTATCCCTTTCATAACTTCCTTAGCATCTTCTTCATCTAGGCACCTAAGGTGTACACCATTTGATTGCCTCTTGTAAAGTTATTTGCTAAAATATAGAAATTGAGAAGCATATCTCTTAAATGAC
This sequence comes from Hura crepitans, assembly GCA_948208565.1. Lineage (NCBI taxonomy): Eukaryota > Viridiplantae > Streptophyta > Magnoliopsida > Malpighiales > Euphorbiaceae > Hura > Hura crepitans. The sequence continues at coordinate 389 of CANXYI011251141.1, read as the reverse complement.
ATATTTTCTTTGTTATTGATTCCTTTGTGGGATTCTCACTTTTTGAGGTATTCTTTAATGTCATGGTACCAAGGGTACTTTTCCTTTATTTCCCTTACTTGAAATGTTTCTACTTTTCTAATTAATAAAAGGGTTATAATGATGAATATATTAGTATAAAAGGCAAAAATGACTTTCCTTTGTGATCCTATGTACTTGCTAAACTTGCCAATACATCTACAATCTAGTTTTATTTTTTAAAGGTAAAGTGGAATTGTACAGAGAAAAAGGTTATCCCATTTCATTGACTGCTTCTATGTAAGGTTTCAACTTTTCTTCCCTTATTTCCCATTTGCCTTCTACTTGGTGAGTTAATAGCATGAAGTCTCCCCATATTTCCACATATTTTA
>CANXYI011251119.1:0-11248 GCA_948208565.1 Hura crepitans | reverse complement strand
ACATGTTACTGAACTTATCCCATATATCGTTACTAAAAAATATGAGTAAATTAAAACCACTTTCAAAATATGTTTGATTTAAAATTTAGGTTTGAAAAATTCTACTTTTAAAATAATTAAAATCCATTTAGCAAGTTATATTAATTTTAGGAATCCTCGTGCCAAAAATCTGGCAGCGTAACGGCTGTACTGGTGCACTATCCCCAAATGAATACTAACTTGTATATGAAGATAACACTTTTATAATTCAATCATCTCATTCTTAACATTAATTTGGTCCTTCTGACCATCCACAACCATAACACATCTTAGTGATAGAAACAATTTCAAATAAGAAATAAAATATAGTTTAAAACTTATTTAAATAGTCACAAATTATAACAATCATTAAAAAGACACAGATGTGTCCTATCAATTGCTAAACCCCTAGTTGATCGATCAACCTATCCAATCTAGGTTGTTAACTAGCATGGGCCAATCACCATATTTTAGTTTTCTTGTTAAACCAAATTATATAGCTTAATTAAATTAAATATGATGGTTAGGCCAATAAATGACCAATCGGGAAACTATGTCTATTATTCTCATTTTAATTATGCTAAAGCTCAAAACTTTACACATAACACTTATATGCATCATTTAAAAGCTATCAACATTACGCATGCCATTATACAACCTCTCATGTTATATTATAAACATAATAGGTATGATTTTATAAAAAATGAGTACATTATGCCTTTATCACAATTTCGGCCATAAGGTTTCAATCACCTCACATATATGTAAATCCAACATATTAGACATGTAGGAATTAAGAACACATCTATAATAAAACTCATAAGCCATTTGGCTATAATATGTATATACACACATTATACTCATTTAGCATTCTCACATACATTATTCATCAATCACATACACACACATGAAAGTAATTATACATACATACTACACACACCATAAGGCATCATAAAACATGCATTTTTTTTGCTCTTTCATCATTCGGCCAACTCTCCTCAAAATTCTTCATAAACATTCAACCATATCCAACATAAGGATATCACATAAAATTCACATGCACTCACTTAATACATAGGCCATTTGGCCATACCAACCTCAAAATCACTAACTCCCAAATCAATTCACTTACAACATCACACATACAACATTCATTAGACCAAAACCATTACAAGACATAAATACTCATTTATGACATTTTAACCTCACTCACATTAACAACATTCATATGCCAAGCATAAAGCCAATTTTGGCCTATCACACACACACACACATGCCATTCATTTCCTCATCATTCTAATAATTTATTTTCACTTAATAAAACAAACAAATAATATTAAAACACATAAATGCATTAATTGCATGAAATTTCATAGTTTCCATACTTATGTACATACATTCATAAATGCACACACATATACACACATCAAATTTCCTAAATTTCACTTACTATGAGTTCAATAGGTGATTAGGATCATGCCCATGCCTTCACCTTGACCTTATCCTTTAGATTCTCCCCTCGGTCAACTACCAATTACAGATTTGATTTTGTAAAATTTGTATAAAATCAAATACACTTCAAAAATTAAATCCAACTATATAAATAGACTCTTGGGAACCTATAGAACACAAGAAAAAATATTGGAACTCAAAAAAACTTACCTAAACTAAAAATGATCACTATTCATTGAGACTCCAAATCGAGCAATTCTTTTGGTTTTTCTATGATTTCTCACTTCTACTATCTTCTAAGAGTTATGGAGGCTTGGTGGTGTTAATTGGGTGTGAGAGATTGAGGGGAATTTGAGGAGGGAAGAAGCAAACATCACACTTCCATGGAGGAAGGTGGTGTCGGCAATAAGAGGAAGGAGAGAAGGAAGAGAAACTATTCCCAATTTGACCAAAATTAATTCATTTTGACCTTAATATAGTGTGATCAAATTTCCTCTTAAAACACCTAACTTTTCCTTTCTTATTTTTATTTCAATTACCCTCAATTAACCTCACTTAAAATCTTATAATTAATGGTCTAAACCCTCTAAAAATTGGACTCAAAAAAATGAGAAAAACTGAATAAAATGCCATTATTTACTTTTTCTTAATTTAGTAAAAATACTTCTTGAACTCTAAAAATTCCAATTCTAGTGCCAATAGACTATTTAAAATATTTGAGTATCAAGCTGTAGTAATTTTGAATTTTTTTGAGCAACTTTTGAATATTTTATCGGTTTAACTAAAACTTAGTCACTATTCAGGTGACACTATCATAAAAATTAACTGTTATTTTTAACCACTTAAACCACTTCATTTTGACTTCAAATTTCACTCAAAATTATGTTATAATTAATACTTCCATTTAGTAAGATTAGTACTCTCACTTTGGAAAAGTAGTATTCACATCCTAAGAAGTACTATTCATAACATTGGGTTTTTTTGGGCATTACATTTCTTCCCTTCTTAAGGGAAATTTTGTCTTGAAATTATCTGGTTTGAATAGCTATGGATATTACTCTCTCATATGAGCTTCTATCTCCCAAGTAGCTTTTTCAATGCCGTGGTGTCTCTAAAGCACTTTCATAAGTGGTAAGGTCTTATTCCTTATTTCTATCAGTTCTATTGCCAGAATTCTCATAGGTTCCTTTGCATAGGACAAGTATAGTCTAATTCCACTTCTCTAATTGACAGTACATGTGAAGGATCTGATCTGTATTTTTGAAGCATAGACACATGGAAAGCATCATGTATCTGTTGAAGCTCAGGAGGCAAAGCTAGTTTATAGGCTACTAGCCCTACATGCTCTATCACTTCGTATGGACCAATAAACCTCAAATTTAGCTTTCCTTTCTTACCAAATTGTAGAACCTTTTTCATAGGTGAAACTTTCAGAAACACCTTATCTCCCACTTTATAGTGAATGCCCCTTTTCTTCGAATTAGCATAAGACTTCTGTCTGTCTGAAGCTACTTTCAATCTACCTTTAATGATTTTCTCTTTAGCATCCTTAATCAGATTTGGACCTATTAACTTAGTCTCACTCAGCTAATTCCAACATAAAGAAGTTTCATACTTCTTTCCATAGAGAGCTTTATAAGGAGCCATTCCCAAGCTTACTTGAAAACTATTTTTGTAAGCAAACTCAGCTAAGAAAAGATAACAATTCTAGCTACCCTTGAACTCTATAGCATAACTTCTCAACATATCCTCGAGCACCTAACAAACGCACTTAACATGAACATTACACAAATAACTTAGTACTAAAATAACTTAATTACCAAGAGTTACCTGGATAACTCTTTCTAATTGATTATCAATTTAAGGATGAAATGTAGTACTAAAACTCAAATGAGTGCCTAAGGCATTTTGAAGCTTCTTCCAAAACCTCAAAGTAAACCTCGGGTCTCGATCCGATATGATTGAAGTAAGCACTATATGTAATTTAACTATCTCATTGATGTATAATTTTGCAAGCTTCTCCAAAGAGTAGTCTATCCTGATTGGTATGAAATGTGTAGTCTTAGTCAACCAATCTACCACAACCCAAACTGAGTCACATCTATTCCTTGTCATGGATAAATTAACAATGAAGTCTATTGTGACCCTATCCCACTTCCACTTAGGAATTTCTATAGGATTAAACAATCTAGAGGAAACTTGATGCTCAACCTTCATGCTAACATGTGAGACACTTGGTCATAAACTCTGACACATCTCTTTTCATACCCAGCCACTAATAAGACAACTTCAGATCTCGATACATCTTAGTGCTACTAGGATGTATAACATAAGGAGAACTGTGAGCTTCCTATAAAATCTTAACTTTTCCATATCTAGTACACATATTTTATCACAGTAGTATAAATAACCATCACTCTTAATTTCATACTCAGTAGGCTTCCCCTCTTGAATGGCACTAATCACACTTTACCTTATAATCATCCTTCTGAGAATCCTTTAGTTGTTGTAGCAAACTAGGCTTCACTTACAACTTTGCCAACAAAACATCATCATCCATGAGCTGTAATATGACATTTATGGCTCTCATAGTTGCCATGAACTTCTTGCTAAGAGCATCTACCATAACATTAGTTTTTCTTAGATGATAATCAATCAAGCAGTCATAGTGCTTGATTAATTCCATCCATCGTCCTCAAATTCAGCTCCTTTTAGGTAGAAAGATACTTTAAACTCTTATAATTTATGTAAACATAACATTTTTCTCTGTAGAGATAGTGTTTCCAAATCTTCAAAGTAAACACTATTATAGCAAGCTCCTAATCATGAGTAGGATAGTTCTTCTTATGCGACTTTAACTATCTTGAAGCATAAGCAATAACCTTGCCTTCTTGCATTAGAACACACCCTAAAACATTATGAGATGCATTGTTATATATAGTTAAGTCCTTCCCTAACACTAGCTATACAAGGATAGGAGCTTCTATCAATATGGTTTTTAGCTTGTTAAAATTCTTCTGACATCAATTATCCCAAACAAACTTCATATCATTCCTTAACAACCAAGTCATTAGTGCTACAATTAAGTAAAAACCTTTAACAAACCATCTATAATATCTAGCCAAACCAAGGAAACTTCTAATCTTTGTTGTGTTCCTAGGTGGCTTCCATTCCATAATAGCTTATATCTTACTAGGATCCACTTGGATACCTTATGTAGAAGCTATGTGTCCTTAGAAAGACACCTTGCTAAGCCAAAACTCACATTTACTAAGTTTGGCATATAACTTCTCATCTCATAGAACTTGAAGAACTGTTCTCAAATGTTCATGTTCTTCCTTACTCCTTGAGTATACCAAGATATCATCTATGAAGACCACTATAAACTAATCTAAGAAAGGTTGAAAGACTTGATTCATGACATCCATAAAGGATATAGGAGCATTGGTAAGCCTAAATTACATTACTAAAAACTCATAATGGCCATAACATGTCCTAAAGTAGTCTTAGCCACATCAGCCTCTTTAACCTTCAACTAGTAATAACCGGACCTCAAATCAATCTTAGAAAACACTTTAACTCCTCTAAACTAATAAAAAATCATCTATCCTTGGTATAGGATACTTGTTCTTGATGGTCACCTTGTTTAACTATCGGTAGTCTACACATAATTGAAGAGAACCATCTTTCTTCTTAATGAATAAAATTGGTGCTCCCCAAGGTAAAACACTTGGCCTTATAGAACCTTTGTTAAACAACTCTTGCAATTAAACCTTTAATTCCTTCAACTTTGTAAGAGCCATTCTATATAAAGCAATAGATATTAAAGCAGTTCCAGGTAAAATCTCTATACTAAACTTGAGTCCCTATTCTAGTGGCAAATCGAGTAACTCTTTAAGAAAAACAACTAGATACTTTGACACTATTGGTATTGCACTAGCATCTAGCTCACTCTTATTAGCATCATAAACATGTGCCAAGAAAGCCTGATAATCCTTTCTCAACATCCATTTAGCTGTAATAGCTAATATCTTATTGGAGTGAAAATTCATTCTCTCACCAACCATTGTAATCTCTATTCCATCATCAGCCTTGATAGATATCCTCTTCTAACCACAATCCATAAATTTTTGATATTTGGACAATCAATCCATGCCCTAGGTTAAGTCAAACTCATTGAAAGGTAGCTCAAAGAGATTAGCCAAAAATTGATGTCCTTGTACTGATAAGGGACATTCTTTGTAAACTTACTTCACAACTACATCTAGCCTATAAGGTTGCTAAATATAATCTCTATGTGAAAGTTTTCTGATGCTAACCCCCAGTTTTATGCCCATACAATGCATATATATGAGTGTGTAGACCTCGAATCAATTAAAGCTAAAGTAGGAGAATCAAAGAGAAGGAAGGTACCCACTATCACATCAGGCGAGTCAGTCTTCTCTCTGGCTCTAATGGCGTACTGACTGGCAGGCACTCTAATCTTAACTTTACTCTTAGATCTAACTCTCTAAGCACCCATTGTCTTCTCACCTTGATCCCCTTTCAATCTTCTAACTGAATTAGGTGTAGATCCTTATCCACCCTTTGATTGTTTCATATAATCCCTGATAAAATGGCCTATTACACCACATCTATAATAGACTCCTGGTTTTGATCTCTAGCACTTCCCCTTATGTCTCCTATGGCAGATATATACTTAGGCCACTAATTGCTCTGAGTTGTAGTAACTAGAAGACTAGCAACCTAAGATTATTGCTATTTAGACTTGCTCTGTGTTCCCTATCCTTACTTCTGAGATTAACTTTGCTTCTGGGTCTACTGTGCTACTCCTGACTAATTCCCTTTAAACTTTTAATCTGAATGTTGAGTAGCAATAGCTAATCCCTAACCATATGATCTCTTTTTCTACTGGTAGAATTCTCTCTTCTCTTTTTGTACTTTCTCTGCCACAAGGTAAACTGATACTAGTGTAGAGAAGTCTCAAATCTTCATAAGAGCAATATTCACCTTGATCACCACATTTAGTCCCTTCTTAAATCTCTTGCATTTGTCAACATCTGTTTGAGCCATGTCCTTGGCATTTCTACTTAACATGCAAAATCTTTCTCATACTCAGGTATCGACCTCTGTCCCTGCTTAAGGTCAACAAACTATTATCTTTTGGCATCTAAGTATAGCTCAGATACATACTTTTTCTAGAACTCCTCTAAAAAGTAATCCAATGTCAAGTCAGCCTTGTTCTTGTGTTCTGTTAAAGCTTCCCACCACTTAAAAGATTCTTCTTGCATAAAAAAAGTGGCATAAATAACTTTCTCTTCTAGTGTGCACTTGAGCTGCTGCATAATTTTGGTGGTTCTGTCTAACCAGTACTTTGCTACACTTGCATCTGCAATAACTCTACCCATAAAATCTTCAGTTCCCATCTTCTTTATCCTCTCAAGATAGGTCTTCTAGAGAGCTTGTGGTATTGGAGGTGGCTGCTGAACTGGTAGAGGTGGTGGATGTTCTACCCTTGTGGCTTGTCTCAGTAGATTTAACATGTAATGCTTGTAGGTCTAAGTTTCATGAACAATACCTCTGTGGCATGAATAGTGTTCTTTCTGAGTCAAGGCACTTTAATAAGGCCAAAAAGGGGCGTATTGGTCATAAAATTTCATGGGTAAGAAAAGAAAAAAATGAAATAATTTAAAAATTTAGCAGAATCAATAAATTATTTCGGGTTAAGAACTAGTGAATAGTGACATAAAATGAGGTTGTGTCGGGACAATCCCAGGATGTGCTCGGATAGGCCCAAAAATGCCATACCTTACACCTCAAAAATCCCAATTTATATGGTGGTAAAGGAATTTTAATTTTTTGAGGCCATCTGATATTTATTTGAAATATTTTATTTTAGTAGGTGAATAACTATAGCTACCGATGGAATTTTAACTTGAAATTTTACGAGTCTCTTAATGGCACTACTTAAGGATTTTTAAAACTAAAATGGCTATTTTTAGAGGTTTAGAGAAATTTCTATGAAATTTTAAAGTTTAAATGAAAATTGAGAGAATACGGACCGTTACATCGCTACGTGGCACGATCTAAGACATCCATCCTACTAATATATGAAGGGGTGCACATGTGGGAGTGCCATATATGCCAAGATCACTTTCCTCCTCCCAAAAACCTCCTAAAGTCAATGCCATTCACACACTCTCTCTCCTCCCTTTTTTTTCTTCATTTCTCTCTCCCCTCACCACTAAATCTTATACTCCATATATGTTTCTTAACCTCCACAATCCCCTGAAGTTAATTCCACTGATAGAAATAAGTAAAAAAAGCTAAAAAGTGAGATTTTACCTCCTAGTGAATAATGCCAATTTTGGGTGTAAATGGTTTAATTCCATTTTTTTATTTTTATTTTAGGTAGCCTAGGTTATTCTAAGAAATCTTATCATTTTAGATTTCAATTTGGAGTTGTATAAAATTTTTGAAAATTTTTCTAAGATAAAATCCTTTATGTTTAGGTCAAAGAGAAGATATTGAAGGAGAACACCATCAAAGGCATTCAAGTGGTGGAGAAAGGGGTGTTTTCACACCCTAGGTATATGGACTTGACTCAATTAATACATGCCATGTAGTTTTGCATGATTTTGTATGTATAAATGAGTATGGAAATGGTATAACTTAGGGTTAGGCATGGAATGGATGTAAATGAACGGTGTAATTGTGTTAATGGCATGAAAATAACATTATATGTATGATATGGGTGAAAGAAACCAAGTGTATATGTGTGTGCTATATGTGGCCGAATGGTGTGCATATATGGCATGGTATGTGTATTCATGTATATGACATGTTAGGCATGGCATTGATATGGAAATGAGATGTAAAATTCATGCTAATAATGTGAATACAAATAATGAGTTGTATGAAATGGTAGCTTAAGAAATGGTGACCTAAAATAAGGGGGTAATGGTGACATATAAAAAGATATGTGATATAGTGATGGTATGTATACCAATGTTATCATGATGATGATAAATATATCGATGATGATTGTGGGATGAAAAGGTTGTAACAATGATGAATTTTTGATTGATATGCTTAGAGATATACAGAGCATAATTTTAGAAAAATGACCAAATGAATAGTAACTTACGCAAAAATGACCAAAGGAATAGTGATTTTATGGCAAACGACCTAAAATGGGGAATTATGTGTAATTGTGTGTAAAATGAATATAGGTGTTATTAGTGACATGAGATAAGGTGCAAAATGAATAACAACTACATGAGTGAAAAATGAATGGTGTATTGGCCCATCAGTTAGACTCCCACTAGATGGATTGACCGGTTAACTAGAGAGTTAGCAGCTGTTAGGTAGGTTAGTTTTTCTAAGGCCACTGTAGTTTAAGGTGATGGCAGGTGCAACTGCCAAGGTTCTGAGGATTAACCCTGCACACCTGAGTATTGGGAGGTCTACCTAGGTTGATCCTAATCACCCATTGGCTTTACATGGATATTAGGAGGTTCCATAAGGCTGATCCCTACTATCAACCCATGTTATACTAGAGATATTGACTTGGGGTACGAGGAAGTCCCATGGGGTTGATCTTTGGTATCCCACTTGTAGATATTGGGAGGTCTATAGACTGATTGCTACTATCTGCCAGTTCGGTATTGGGTGGTCTACGGACTGATCCCTACTATTGGACTAGGTGGGTTCAGCTACCAAGGCCCAAAATATGGGCCACTACACAGGATAGATCTTGCTATCCACTGTCTTAAAGTATAGTCTATCTGTCATGGGCCTAAATAACATTAGAATTAATAAATATAACACTACTTGACAACTAATAATGGCAACTAAATGAATACATGGATTTAAGTAATTGAGCTGATCAAATGGTATATGGACTAGTTGCTTACATGACAAGGCACTATAAGATTTAGCTTATAAATTGTATATGACCTAATAAATCTAAAATACAATAGTTATAATGTCTATTTATCTATGTATGTGACCTCATATGTGTGTTTACATTTATTACATGCATTTATTGTGTTAATTCCACCACTGAGTTTATACTCAGTGTGTCGGTGTTTTGATGCATAGGTTATAAATGGGGTAGCTGTCCAACTTCATTAGTGCAGTGTCATTGTTGCTGAGTCCTTTTTTGGTATATATTTTTGTACTATGTTGGTTTTTTTTAGAAGTGCACTAATGTATATTAGGGGTTTAGAGTTAGCTCATGGATGTATATTATGGATACTTATATAATGAACAATATACTCTATGTAAATCGAAACCTTTGACATATATATATGTATGCCTATTTAGTTCTTAGATAACTATGGGTCTGAGACCTTGTTATTGTTGTGTGACTATGATAATGGTTGGTTTGGAGGGCTAGAAGGGTTCAAGTGTGAGGATTGAGTTTGTGTTGTTATACAAGTGTTTTTTATGCAGAAAAATTTTTTGGTTTTTCACCCGAGTAGCTATTATGCTGCTTGAATTTTTGTAAAATGGTTAATAGACATAAACTGGTGTTTTATCAGACTAAAATAGGTAAGATGAGTAAGTGGTACATTAATAACCACTAGTCAATCAAAATAGGATAGAAATGTCCAATATGTCTTAAGTGTTAAACGAATGAACCCTGGGGTAATTTAAGGATAGGTGATCTATGGGAAGTAGCACGCTTTGTCTGTTTCCCTCGAGAATGGGCAAGGGGTGTTATATTTAGTGGTGTCAAAGAAGGTTTAGGTAGTCCTAGCCATATTATAGATGAGTGCTAAGGTCTAAGATTTTGTATTTGGGTTAAAGCTACACTGCTTGAAGCTGATAAGTTATTTTTTGTACAGTGATATGCGATGAGTGAATAGACCCCACTAAAACGTGGTGAAGAGGTGGCTAGCCATGGTTCTACCACTATCCATGGTCCAGAGGTCAGTGCAGCCACACCAGAGCCAAGTGATACACCACGTTAGCCACTACTACAGCCACAGCCTCAGGCTCAGGCCTCTCCAGCACTCTTGTAGTAGATAGTAGAGCTATTGAGGCACACTGCTGCTCTACCACCACCTCCACCTCTACTAAGCCTACCAGTATTGCAAAAGATTTATCTAGAGAGGGTGAAAAAGATGGGGGTTATGGATTTTCTAGGTGCATGGGAGGATGATGGTACAAGAGCTGAATATTGGTTAGAGAGAACCATAAGGATTTTGGAGCAGTTGGAATGCACAGAGGAAGAATGCCTGAAAGGTGTTACCTCTCTCCTTCAAAAGGAAGCTTTCCACTAGTGGGACATAATAAAGAAAAGGAAAGCCATAGCAGAGCTTACTTAGGAATATTTTTTAAAGGAGTTTCACAAGAGGTATATTCTAGAATCTTATAAGGAGAAAAGGTGATAGGAATTCCTGGACTCGAAATAGGGGCAGAGGTCAGTGTCTGAATATAAGAAGGACTTCACTTGCCTTAGTAAATATGCTAAGGAGTTCTCACCTGATGAAGAAGAACACTGTAAGAGTTTCGAGAAGGGCCTCAATGTCAAGTTACGGATGTAGATTGCCACTAAAAAGATTTGAGATATTTTAGAGTTGGTAGCTACAGCTTATGATATGGAGGACATGATGCAGGAAAAGAGGGAGTTATTTTAAAGGAAGAGACCATTTGTTGCTGGTTAGATGAGTTTAGCTCCAAAAGGGGGTAAGAGATAGAGGGAGTTCCATCCTGGTCAGTAGTCTCAAAGACAGTCGGGACAATAGTCCCAGAGGTAGGCCCTACCTCA
>CANXYI011251079.1:0-12485 GCA_948208565.1 Hura crepitans | reverse complement strand
AGTATGCATGCCCAGATCCTCAATATGTGATTATGTCTTATTTATCTATGCCTTATTACACATGTTGTAAAAATTGACTTTTAACATAGTGGTCTAGTATATTATAAGTGCTCATAGTTTAAAGTATTTATTATAAAATTGAAATGTAAAGGAATGTATTGTACTATATTGGATACACCACTAAGCTATAAAGCTTAGCATATCATTTGTTTATGATGCGCAGGTATTTGGCTATCTCAAAAGGAAGAACCTCTAAGCTATATAGATCATGCATTTATTTGATGGTTATGTTACTTATACAGTGTTGTATGGTATATGTAAGAAAGAGTAGAAAGATTGTATAAGTATTCATGTGTATACTGATATATGGATTATGGGCCTACAATGTATCAAAAGTTCATATGCACTTGTATATGTATTTATCTATATACGGATATGTGATTGATAGGTCTTGACATATGGTGGTTTATTATTTATTGTGTATGTATGGATTGGAATGGATATGAGACAAATGTTGATAATTATGTATGTTTTAGATTGAGATTATGTTAAGTTTGGATGGTCAGATGGACCAAGAAGATGTTGAAATATGTTATGATATATTAGAAGTGTGTTTTTATGCAGGTTACTATTTAGGATAATGTCCCAGTACAGCCGTTATACTGCCGAATTTTTGACATAAGGACCCCATTACTAAACCTTAGATGAGGTTTTTGTTAAGATTGGTTTTTTTTTTTTTTTTTATGTTATATGATAAGAGAATATGAAATTGGCTAAAAAGGAAAAAGATTTTAAGTAAACTGGATAAGTAATAAGTTGTATAATGGTTATGTGTCATTCCTTATTCAAGTCTAGCAACTAGATCGGGTAAGGGATGTCACACACACATTCCCTTTCAAACTATGTTTTCAAATCACAAATTCCACACTTTCATATAGCAACATTCATGCTCACAAATGGTCATTCCATTTGGCCAAATCACATAAAGCATCAAAGTATGCTTTTCATCTCATAACATATTCAATTCAACATTTATATCTTCTCATTATGGCATAAATAATCAATGTCTAACCTCTATGGTGTATATTTTCATACATACATATGTTCATATTCTATTCACATATTCATTCTTGCATACATACATACTTGATTCTTTTACAATCCATCTCACACTCCATATGGCCTAATTACCCTAAATAAACCATCAACTATGCCTTTTTACATGCATTAGCTAGCATATACCTACATATATACTCAAGTGACCATTAGGCCAAAGCTACACACACATATATATATGATGTAATTCCATACTAATTCACCATAACTCATGTTTATAGTCATAATTCATCTCCCAATGTCATTACATGCTTAATTTACTTACACATTAGAATAAACACATAGACACACTCTCAAGGCCATTTGGCCACTATGCCCACACCACACAATCATCATTTATTTCATCATTTTACATACATGCATATTGTATCTTGCCATAAATTCATAATATGTATGTCAATTTGCCATATACATAAGCAATTTCATATTATACATACACATATACATTATGTAATGATTAGGGCATGCATTAATTACACTAATTAGATTGATTACACATGCCCAGCATGTCCAAAATACACCACAAAGCTCATCTAGGCCTTTGCTTTCCCCTTATCACGAGCCCTTGCCGATTCGATAACTACCCATTACAGGTTTGATTTATAAAAATTCGTATAAATTAAACTAGGCATCAAAAATTATAAATGACCACACTAAATGACTTTGGAGCACCTTTAGATTAAGGATAAAATATTGGGTTTCAAAAATTCTTGAACGAAAAATTATCACTATTCACCCTACTAAAAATCGAGCAAAATCTCCCAAAATCCTTTGGATTTTTCATTTCTATCGAGCTCTAGAGAACATAGAGGCACCTAGAATTGATTCAATCAAAGTAAATAAGGCTTAAAATGGTGGATTAAAGAAGAAAATGGATGGGAGGGAAGTAAGAAGTCATCAGCTTTTTGAGTGGGAGAAGAGGGGAGAGGTTTAACCAAAAATTGGGTATTTTAACTATATATATATTCCCAAAAGTTAATTATTTTTATCCATTTTCACTTATTTTTATTCCATTTTTCCTTCTTTTTTTTAAGCTCTATTTAACTTTAATTAAACATTCAAAAATTCACTTAATTATGGCCTTATAATCCTTTAAAAATTGAAGCTCGAAAAATGAGAAAAATCGAATTATTATGCCATTTTTATGTTTCTCGATATTTAATTAAAATGCTCCCTAACCTCAAAAAATTTAAATTCTAGCACCGACATGCTAATTAGAATTTTTGAGTATAAGGTTGTATAAATCCTATAATTTTGTGAGCAACTTTGAAATTATTTTATGGTTCAGCTTTGTCTTTATCATTATTCACAAGATACTGTTATAAAAATTTTCTTAGCATTTTTAACCAATCAAACGATTTTTGATTGGTCTCAAACTTTGCCTAAAATTATTTTATGATTAATACATTCATCTGATAGCTTCAGTGCATCCCGAGTTTTTGAAATACTATTCATCCTAAGAAAGTACTATTCATAAATGTTGGGATTTTTGGGTTGTTACATTACTTCCTCTCTTAAAAAAATGTCATCCTTAACATTACTTGGTTCAAATAGATGAGGGTATTGTTCTCACATCTAAGCTTCTATTTCTTATGTCACCTTTTCTATTCCATGATGCTTCTAAGCAACCTTCAATAGTGGGACTATCTTATTTCATAACTCCTTGACCTCTTTAGCCAAGATTATAGCAGGTTATTCTTTACATGATAGATCCGGTCTCACCTCGACCTCTCCCACTGATAAGACATGTGTTGGCTCTGATCTTCATCTTCTAAGCATAGAGATGTGGAAAACATCATGAATTTGTTATAGTTCAAATGGCAGTGCTAGTCTGTAGGCTACTGGCCCCACACATTCTGTCACTTCATATGACCTAATAAACCTTGGACTTAACTTCCCTTGCCAAACCTCAAAACTTTCTTCTAAGGTGAAACCTTGAGAAATACCTTATCTCCCACTTCAAACTCCATAACTTTCCTTTAGAGATTAACATAAGACTTTTACCTATCAGAAGCTACTTTCAATCTATCCCTGATGATCTTTACCTTCTCTTCAGCATCTTTGATTAAATCTGGTCCCATGAGCTTGGTTCACTGAGTTCATTCTAGCATAATGGTGTTCTGCACTTCCTTCCATACAACTCTTTATAAGGAGCCATTCCTAGACTCACTTGATAACTATTGTTATAGGTAAACATGCTAATGATAGATAGCAATCCCAGCTATCTTTGAACTCGAAGGCATAACTTCTTAACATGCCTTCAAGCACATGATAAAAATGCTTCATCATAAGCATAACATCCTATATATCTTAACATCAAATCACTATAGTATCATAAGATTACTTGAATAACTCTTTTTAACTATCTGTCAATCTACAGATGAAATGCCATGATGAAACTCAACTGAGTACCTAAGGCATTGTGAATTTTCTTCTAAAACCTCGAAGTGAATTGTGGGTTTGGATATGATATGATTGAAGATGGCATTACATGTAACTTGACTATCTCATCTATATACAATTCAGTAAGTTTCTCCATTAAATAGTCCACCCTTACTGGTATGAAATGAGCTATCTTGGTGAGATGATCCACCACAACCCATACTAAATCATGCTTATTCTTAGTCATGGGCAACCCTACTACAAAGTCCATAGTGATTCTATCCCATTTCAATTTTGGAATTATTATAGGATGTAGCAAACCATATGGAACCTGATGTTCTACCTTCACCTATCGACAAGTGAGGCATCTAGTCACATATTCTGACACATATCTCTTTATACTAGGCCACTAATATGACAACTTCAAATCCTAATACATTTTCATGCTACTAGGATGCATAACGTAAGTAGCATTGTATGCCTCATCTAAAATCTATTTCTTCAACTCTTCAACATCTAGAACACATATTCTGTCACAGCAATACAGATAACCATCACTCTTTATTTCATACTTAGTGGGCTTCCCCTTTTGAATGGCACTTTTCTTGCTCCTCTACAACGCTCATGTTTTGAGGCTTTATAAATAGTGCCACTATGTTTAAGAAGTGTGCCTGGGGTGTTAGGTCACTTGCACATAAATCGAGGTAGTAGCACTGATCATTAAACTTTGAGGGGCTTTGAATTGATAAAAAGGCGACATTTAAAAATTTAGCAGAGCCAATAATTCATTTCGGACTGTAAGATACCTATCTGTGCAATAAAAATTTTTTGGGCTAGGAATGACCCGAGATATGCCTAGACGGACCCCAAAATATCAAACCTTGAAGCTCAAAAATTTCACTGAGTCCATTAGTGAAAGAATTTTTGAATTTTGAGGTCATTTGTAAATTCTCATAATTTTCAAGATTGGCATGTAAATTAAGGTAGTCTGAAAATTGCCCTATCGATAGAATTTGGCTACAAAAATTTATGAGCATATATAGGGGATTAAAAGATGAATTCTAAAATAAACGGTGTAATTTTTTGAGGTTTGTGTGAATTTTGGTGAATTTCTAAATTTTTGCTAAAAATTGAGCCATTTCGAGATGGTTTGAGTGGCTGTGGGACCGATGCCACTTATATAAAAGAAAAATTTTTTCTTTCTTTTTGCTTAGGAACCGATGCAAACTCCAGGTTGAGAGACCATTTTCATCATCTTTCTCCATTCTTTTTTTTAACTTCTCACCACTTAAATTTATTTTGGGATGTTAGGGAACTAGGGGAAGAAGAATTTCTAGAAAAGGAGCTCTCAATAATTCATAAAAATTCATCAAAGTTTCTTAGATAGAAACTATCTAGTAAAGGTGTTGAGGTGAATTTTTTTTTTGTGTTTCCTTGGGTTTTCTTGAGTTTTCCTTACTAGAATTGGGTGTTTGAGGTGCCTAACATCTATAAGGATGTGTTTTAATGGCTTTTGAGGTGAATTAAGGCAAAGAAAAGCTTGAAAAAGAAGGGGAGAAACTTTTGTGGAAGGGTTAGAAGTTTGCATGGAGCTTCAAGGCTACATCCTTGAGGTTTTTCAAGCCTAAGGAGTGCAGTCTAGCTATTATTATGAAGAGGTATGTGAATTCCAGCACTTATCTTATGTCTTTAAGCTTTTAAGATCCAATTGTTAGCTTCAAGCATGAAAAGAAATGATGGATTTGAGTAAGGTGTAGGGGGATTGATGTGATTAGCTTAGTTGCATGTTAACTAGAGTGTGAGAATGGTTGTTTGATGGAAAGGAATGAAGTTAATGTTAAATTCTTAGTTGGCCAAGAGGGGTGAAAGGATTTTGATATGTGTTTATGACGCTTGATATATGAATTGATGGTTTTGATGTTGAAATGTAATGGAATTTCTTATAAATAGATAGGAAAATGTATGATTGGCGTTAGTGGTGTGAGTGGCTGAGAGCTTGATTTATGCTTGTAGATGTGTATGGCTTGGTAATGTAATCATAAGTAGTGTTTAAGATTGACAATACATGTATATTAGGCTACAATGTATGAAGTAATGACATGGCATGTAATAAGATTGATTGATGTATGAATATATGGAAATCTCACAGTGGTCGAGACATATGAGGTATAGGTGTACCTTAAATTGGCATGTAATTGTACATGTGTGGGTATGTAAGTGCCTAGTTTATGATAAAAGGGTAGAATGTGTGATGAACACTATGATAATGCATGATTAAGGCTAATGGTTAGCTTTACCCGAGAGCTAACTAAAGGATAATGGCATGAAAATGTTGATGACATGTGTACAATGTTATGTATGATAAGGCATGATAATGAGAGCTTGTCTAGATGAGTTAGTATGGCATAGACTAAGGTTGATATATATGATTAAAAATAACATGAAATATGGTTAATAATTGGCATGAAAAATGAACTTAAACTTGGCTAGAAAAAGGGTTTGAAAAGTGGCTTATAATTTGCCTTTAAGGGCTATGGCTTGTAAGTAAATAATGTGCCTAAAATGGCTATTAGGGTGTGATTACATAAAGTGGCCTGTATGCCTATTTTTTTAGCCTTTTAAGTGGCTTAATTGATGTTGGCTTTAGGCCTATGAATGTATGAAATGAATAGTGAAAGTTACACTAAAAAATGAGGTGAAATTAGCCTTAAACTGATTGTTGCAAAGTAAGAAATGGACCTCTAATTGTCCTTAAATGACCATTGCCTAAACTAATAACTCACATAGATAGTAAATAGATAATAAATGGCAATTCAATGTGAAATAAAACTAGGGAGTTTATGAATTAAATTTTGGTTATGATAGCATAAAAGTGACTCGGGACTGTTCGGTAGGACCCATAACTGTTTGGGCTAAAAATAGACTATATGTTAAAATTTATAATTGTCTATTTTTGACTTAAGAATATTATAAGAGGTCAATCAGTAATTAAATGAACATAAATTGAGTTGCTTGGCCCATTAGATAGACACTTACTGGATGGGTTGATCGGTCAACTTAGGGATTTTAACAACTGCTACACCATCTATTTTTCAGATAGGGCTAGTACAATAGCCTAGGTCCACATTGGGGCCACTATACTAGTTTATTAGATAGACAACTTTTTACTCTTGCCACTTGATACTAGTTATTAAATTTTGCCAGTGTAGCGGTGTAGGTCCTAGAGGGCCACTACACTAGTCTATTGGACAGACCATCTACTAGGTAGACACGGTCAAACTATCCCTGGTCTTTACAATAAGGCTGGTATAGTTGTGAAGGTCTCGAAGAGCCATTGTACTAGTTTGTTAGATAGACTAGTCTGCTGGGTAGACCACAACTCATTATCTGCACCTTGGGTGCTATAATTTAATCAGGTTGGTGCAGCGGTCACTACACTATTTTATTCCCTCTAGGTCTAGTTTATGTCAGTGTCATCTTTTTAGACGGGCTAGGTGAAATAAATTAAATAAGAACAATATAGATGACATATGACATTGGAATATGATATAGGGGTATTTTGGTAATTTTACATGTGTAATATTTACTGGCTTAATTATTAAAGATTATGTATGCAATTATTAATAATGATAGTAAAACTATGATTTACCTAAGTTAACATGATTAACTAAATAATTTATTGACACGAACTAATACAGGGGCAATTTGGTAATTTTGTACACTGTGACCTTAAAATAACCCCGATAACAAAATAAGTTAATAATATGATTCCATATGCATGAATAAACTACTAGACATGTTTTAAATGCTTGAATTCACCACTAAGTATATTATGTACTCAACGTACCTATTTTGGTGCACAGGTAACCACAACAAGGACATAGGCTCATAAAGCGTGCAGCGAAGTTCAAAGGTTATTCATTAGAAGGTTGATAATGAAAACTTTGTATAGTTTTGCGCTCTATGTACTTAGGTGGGAAATGGGTGTTATGTATATAAGGGACATATAATGTAATTATAAGAATACAAACTGTGTCGTAATCAGCAAGTTATTAATCTTTTTGAATATGTATGGCTTGTGTTGATGTTATATGAGCCTGAGGCTCAAATTTGTGTTTTTCCTTAATTGTGGCCTGAGGCTTGTGTTGCTGTTTGAAAGAATAGAGATGTTAGGTTGATACTTGAGGGACTAGAAAGGTCCTGGAGATGTGACAATATGATATAAAAGTGTTTTATAGGGTGAAATTTTTGGATAGGGACCCAGACAACCATTATACTGCTAGATTTTTGGAAAAAATCTGACTGACTTGAAATTACTCCATATTAGCACAAACACTATGACATGAACCTAAAGGAACTATAAGAATAGACATAACTAAATTTGGAGTCAGATAGGATTAAATAGTATAGAATAAGTAAGGGTTAGGATAGGTGACCTAGCGGGAAATGCATCGCTTATTGGGTTTCTTCGAGAATCTAGTAGGGGTGTTACATCATCAACCTATGATTCATTCTAACTATCTTTAACTTACTATAACAAACTAGGCTTGACTTACATCTCTACCATTAAAGCATTATCAAGCATAAACTGAAGTCTAACATTCATGGCTCTCATGGTTGCCATGAATTTTTTGCTTAATGCTTTAGCCACTGCATTGGCTTTACAAGGGTGATAGTCAATCATACAATCATAATCTTATCTATCACCTCTCTCTCAAGTTTAACTCCTTCTGTGTTGGAAGATACTTCAAACTCTTGTGATCTATGTATATATAACATTTCTCACCATAGAGATAATGTCTCTATATCTTTAATGCAAAAATTATTACTACAAGCTCCAAATCATGAGTAGGTAGTTCTTCTCATGTGGCTTCAATTGCCTGGAAGCATATGCAACCACCTTGCCCTCTTGCATCAGAACATAACCTAACCCATTATGTGAAGCATTACTATAAATGATGTAGTCCTTCCCAGAAATCGATTGAACTAAAATTGGAGCTTATGTTAACATTGCGTTAAACTTATCAAAGCTTTTTTAACATCTATTGTCCTAAAAAAACTTGACATCTTTCCTTAATAGACAAGTCATAGGTGCTGCTATTAAGGAAAATCCTTTCACAAACTGTTTATAATAACTAACCAATCCAAGGAAACTTTGGATCTCTATGGTGTTCCTAGGTGGCTTCCATTTCATAACTGCTTCCATCTTGCTGGGATCAACCTGAATCCCTTCTATAGAAGCAATGTACCTAAGAGAAAACACCTCACTAAGCCAAAATTCATACTTACTGAGTTTGGCATAAGCTTTTCTTCTCTCAAGATCTGTAGAGCCATCCTTAGATGTTGCTCATAATCCTCTTTACTCTTAAAATAAGCCAAGATGTCATCAGTGAAGATAACTATAAATTGATCAAGATATTATCTAAAAACTCTATTCATTAGATCCATAAAAACCATAAGAGCATTGGTAAGCCCAAATGGCATTACTAAAAACTCATAGTGGCTAATCTTGTTCTAAATGCTGTCTTCGCCACATCAGACTCTTTTACTCTTAGTTGATAATAACCAGACCTCAGATCAATCTTGGAGAACACTCCTGCACCTTTAAGCTAATAAAAAAGGTCATCAATCCATGGCAATGAATACTTGTTTTTTATGGTCACTTTATTCAGCTAGCAATAATCCACACACAATCAAAGAGTGCCATCCTTCTTCTTCACAAACAACACTAATGCCCCTTGAGGCGAAACACTAGGCCTAATAAAACCTTTATCAAAAAACTCTTAAAGTTGGATCTTTAACCCCTTTAACTCTATTGGAGCTATTCTATAAGGAGCTATTGATATTGAAGCAGTGCTAGGTAACACCTCTATACTAAACTTGAGTTCTCATTCTAGAGGTAAACCAGGCAACTCTTCTAAGAATACATCCATAAATTTCGACAACACTGGTATGTTACTAGCATTCGAACCCCTATTTTGAGTATCAATCACATGAGCTAAGAAGGCTTGACAACCCTTCTTCAATAAATGCCTCGCTGTCACTATTGAGATCACATTAGACAGGAGGTCTATCCTCTTACCCATTACTGTAATCTTAGCCCCATCTTCAACCTTGAGTGTCAACCTCTTTAGCTTGCAATCTACTATTGCTTGATACTTGGACAACCAATCCATGCCTAATATCAAATCAAACTCATTAAATGGTAGCTTGATGAGATTAACCAAAAATTGGTGTTTTTATACTGTCAACGGACACTTTCTGTAAACCTTATTTACTGCGACATGCTAACTTGTGACATGCTAACCTAAGGGATTGCTAACCAAAATCTCTAGGTCTATAAGTTCTGACTTTAACCCTCAGTCTTGTGCTCATGGTATTCAAACATAAGAATGTGTAGACCCTGGATCAATCAAAGCTAAAATAGGTGTGTTGAAGAGATAGAATGTACTAGCTATGACATCTAGCTCATCAGCCTCCTCTCATGCCCTGATGTCATACTATCAGACAAGAGCTCTGTGCTCAACTCTGTCCCTCTAAGCTCCCTCTATCTTATCTTCTCAGTCTCTCTTCTGGCCTTAGATGGAAACCTATACAGATCCATGTCTACCTTTAGCTTTTTTAGGACAATCCTTATGATAATGATAAGGTGAGCCACACTCAATACATGTTCCTAACTTCACTCACCAACATTGCCCCTTATGTCTTTTGTGGCATGTTAGACACTGAAGAACTTAACCTCTCTCAGCTATGAAACCAGGTGTGCTAGCTGCCTGTGATTACTATCCAGTCTTACTCTTATTCTAATTTCCCTAGGTTATCTTTTGAGACTGACCTTGCTTTTGTGATTGTTGTGGTGTCACAAATTGATTACCTTAGAACCCCTTGCCTAATTACTAAGCAAAACTAAATGCTCTAGGTTTAAAAGAACTCTTTTTCTGGTAATATTCCCACTTCTCCTTTTGCACTACCTTAATGGAGCGACATACTGCAACAAGCTGAGTAAAGTCCTTAATCTTTATAGGAACCACTTAAGACTTAATCTTAATATGTATCCCTTTTTTGAACCACTTGCACTTATCAGCTTATCTGAAAATAATGTCCTTAATATAGTAGCTAAGCATAAAGAAGTTCTTCTCATACTCTCCCATAGACTTCTGCTCTTATTTAAGGTCTATAAACTGCTACCTTCTATCATCCAAATAATCCTCAAGTATGTATTTCTTGTAAAACTCTTCCAGGAAAAAGTCCCAAGTCAGCTTATTTTCTATCTTGTATTCTGTTAGGTCGTCGCACCTTTAAGAGGCTTCTTCTTAAAGTAAGAAGGTGGCACATATTACTTTCTCTATAGGTGTACAATGCATATGCTTCATTATTTTCTTTGTGCGATCCAACCAATATTCTGCTATTCCAAGATCCACTTCACCTTTTCCCTTGAAATCCTTAGCTCCCATTCTCTTAACTTTCTCTAGATAAGTCTTTTAGAGAGCTAAGGGGATATCCTATTGTTGAGGTGCTGGTGGTAAAGTGGCTGTTGTAGCTCATTGCAATAGTTGTAGCATCTCTTGTAAAAATGCTAGTGGAACCTAGTGTAGACATTGGATTCTGGGGCTCCTCTATTGCCTAATGATGAACAAAGATAAAATCTGATAAATAAGAATGCTGTCATCAAGACTAGAGAAAATAATTAATTTTTGGAGGCCAAAGCGATCGTTTCAATAGTCATTTCACTATTGGAAATGGCAATTTTTTCTAAGAAAACACCTATTTTACTCAGGCCAAAATGGCTATTTTTAAACTCAATTTTTGTTTATAAAAGTCAAACTTCGTACCTATCTAAGGGGTTTATTTTTCTTGGTAAGTGCACACCTAAAAGCTCAGAAACACTTTCCAAACACTATTTTTATAATTTTAGAAGGTTTTTACACTATTAATTCATCTTTTTCGAGATTTTTTCCTGAAGGCACTTATACATGGTAGGTTGACCAACCTTTCTTCTTCTTTTTCTTATTTATTTTTCTTTTATCCATGACTTATTACCTGTATTCTATTATTGTTGTTGTATTTATATGATTATTTATTTTATTATATTAATTGATTATTCTATTTATCCTTTTATTTTATGTCTCCATTCAATTTTTTTATTCTACTAGATTGTAATTTAGGTAATTTTCATGTAATTTTTATTTTCTTTTTGGTTAGAATGTAATTTAGATAATTTCAATGTAATCTTTATTTCCTTTTTAGTTAGAATGTATTTTAGGTAATTGCCATGTAATTTAATTTTCATTCTGATTATTTCCCTGTATATTTCATGAATGTTGTAATAAATTAAAAATGATTTTTATACATTATAAAAAAAATCAAATCATTTATACCTAATTAATTAGTGTTTTCCTAATAAAATGAGTTTTGATTTTTTCTTAATGAAAGGTGCAAATAATAAAATATGTTTTCTAAAATTGGCATGCGAGAACCAAAGTTCTCAAAATAATCAATTATCTGATTTATTGTATGATATTCCTTTATTTTAATTATTTTATTTATTTTTGTAAATTTATTTTTATTTTTTTATGTGAATATGTAATTTATTTTAAATTCAAAATATGCCTGAGAAAAAGGATAAAATTATAAAATTGATATAAAATTCCATATTAACTTAGGGTATAAATAAGAGTAAGGTTCTAAACTGCTCTAGTTTTGGCCCTACAAGGTACTTTCCAACTCCGGTTGCATGGCGACTCTTATCTTATGGTGCCCAACTTGCTTTTTCTAGGCTAGTCAAATAGGAACAACTAAGGATTCCTCTAGTTTACTTCTTGTCTTTCATGATTTGAGGAGTGAGATTTAGATCGAGTCTTTTTTTATTTTGGTTTGACTTGCCTCAAAAAGGAAGGGATGTGAATAATGGCGACTCCACTAGGGACACCGTGAGACCATACTTTGAAAGTACCTCAAATTAATATGGAATTTTATATCAATTTTAT